>CM059200.1:56402414-56505045 GCA_030323885.1 Branchipolynoe longqiensis | reverse complement strand
ATATGCTACATGTCATATAATACATAATCAGTTGTATTGTCTTTCCACTGGCAAAACAATTACCATCGCTAATAACTAGTCCATAGCAATATTAGGATGGAATATATCAATGTATGTTTTGACACTGCATCTCGTATCATATTTCATGCCTTTCACGTACCTCAAGTGGTGTGGCGTCTGGTGCTTGCTTACCAGCGCTCCGTGTACTGCTGTAGCTTAGCTGGCTTGACGTCCTGTGCGTCGTTGTTACGGCCGTTTTCGTTCATCTCTGTCGATGATCCGTGCATCTGTGCTTCGTATCATCTGTGTCTGTACCTCTAGGTATCTGTGTATCTGTGTGCCATCTTCTCAGGCATCTGTGCATCGTATTGTCATTTATTCACTCCAAGCAATGTTGTGACGTCCTGCGCGTCCTCATTCCGGCTGTTTTCATTAGAGCCGTTCGTTTCCACCGACGATCCGTACATCCGTGCTTCTTGGCACCTGTGTAGTCGTGTATGTGCCTCCATGCATCCGTGCATCCATGTGCCATCTTTCCAGGCATTTGTGCATCGTCTTGTCACTCGTCACATTAAAAGCAGTGCTGCTTCTGTTGTTGCCCGGGAAGTCGCTGGCCGGTGCGCTGCAGCTACTTCAACTTGAATTTCAAGTACTTGTTTCTGTCTCTGCGACCAGGGTGTCGATCCTGGTAAAATGATCTTGCAACATTTCATGTTGGTTGGTGTCCGGGGTGCTGTTGCCCGGTATCCACCAGAAGCAATGGGCCTGAAAGCACCATTGCCTCCACATCTGACACCATGTAATGTAAAGGACGTCTGAACACAATGAGTTCTGTACTGTAACTAACTTTATTTAGAACGTTCTGTAGTGACCTCACTCTGTGCCACACTGGGGGTGTTCGGATAACAACACAACTGGAAGACACATACATTACAGGGGGGGGACGCGGGCGACAGCAGGTGAGTTGTGAAAGCTGCCGGCCCGGGGGAGGGCGAGTGAAGGTGAGGAGCGGGCGTCGGGTGAGGCGCGAATGCTGCGCGACAGGGGGGCGGGGGAGGAGGCGGCGCGGCGGGGTCTGGTGAGGTGTGAGCGCAGCGCGACAGCCCGGGGCGGGGGAGGGTCTCTTCCTCTCCTCGCATCAAACGTAATGCTTCGCATTACGACCGATGCGCGAAAAGGAAGAAGGGAAGGCGGGGGTGGGAAAAAGGCGTTTTATTAACGCCTCAACAGAGGATACAGAGGAACAGATACACAGGCAAGGAACAAGGAAAGGGCTCATGAGGAGCAAAGAAACAGGCTCGTGAGGAGCAATACAGTGATGGGCTCATGAGGAGCAGAGGTAATGCAGGAGGGGCTCATGAGGAGCAAAGTCAGAGTTCTGGTAGAGGGGGTGCCGAGGAGCCCTCCGCCAAAAATAAGGAGAGGGCTCGAGGCGCGCCCGAGGCGGGGGCGCGGGCGCCCGAGGCGGGGGCCCGGGGAGGCAGGCCTGGGCGAGGAGAAGGTCCGGGGCCTAGGTGGAGGGGGAGCGGGCGGCCAAAAAAGGGAGGCCCGCTCCTGAGGCGTGGGGGGAGGAGGTCCGGCGAGGGTCGAGCAGGGGGGCAGCGAACTCCTCAGGGCTGGGCGGGGTGGGGGTCGGGGTCGGGTCGGGAGGGTTCATGAAGGCGGTGTCGTGAGCGTCGGTGGCTGGGCTGTCCGGGGAGGGTCCCTCGTGAGGCTGGGCCGTGTCGCCCGAGGTGTGAGGTGCGAGGTGGTGGGCCCCGGCTTCGTCTGGGCGGCGTTTCGATTGGTGGTCGCTGGGAGGTTGTCGGTGGAAGTCGCGGGGCTGTCGGCAGTGGTGAGGGTGAGGCGCCGGGAGGGGCCCCCCGGGCCGGCCGGGGGGGGGCCGGCGGATCAAAAATCCGCCGAGGCGGCCGGGGTCTGGCGCTCACGGGCTTGCTTGGTGAGGCATTCGGCCTCGCAGTGCCTGGTCAGTAAGCGCCGCACATTGGCGCAGTAGGCGCAGATGTGCCGGCGCCTGTCTCCCACCTCGCCGTGGGCCTCCCCGATGTGGGCCCGATCGCACGAGGCGGGATCGCGGTTCCAAGCGGGGCAGGGGGCCCCGTGAGTGTGCCTATCGTAGGCGGTGCGGGCGTCGGCTTGGGGCCGGGGCGGGTGTGTGCCTCGGGCCCATTCGCCTCGGGGCAAGTCCTCGCCTCGGGAGACTGGTGTTGCCGGAGGGGTGGGCGTGGTGATGGAGTCCATCCTCAGGGTGTTGAGGGCCACAGGGTCGTGCCATCCGTGGGGGAGCCTCCCGTCCGCTATCCAGGTGAAGATGGCCTCGGAGTAGCGGCGGACGGTAGGCCACGGATGCACGAGGATATCCCTCATCACGGTGAGGTGGTGGTGGCGTAGGCCCTGGAGGGAGTGCTCGGGGAAGGCTGGATGTCCGGCGAGGGTGAGGAGGGCGAGGTTGTATTCATCGCGGGTGGCCTCCCCTCTCTTGACCGGCTTCCGCTCAGGGCCCCTCTCGATGAGGTCCGAGGGGAAAATGTATCCCGAGGGGATGCCTTGGCGCCTGCCGGCGCGCTGCGCCTCGGCGGAAGCGAGGATGTCTCGGACGGCGTCGGCCGCGGATGCTGGGGTGTAGTCCTCGGCGACGTCCTGGAGGTAGGCCGGGGGAGGCGCGGGGCCGCCTCGGGCGGCGAGGCGGTCGTACTGCTGGTAGTGGGGGTGGGCTGCCCCGGGCAGAGTCGCTTGAGGTGGCGGCGGGGGCCGGGCCCCGGCGGCGGTCTGCGCCCGAGGTGCTGGGGCGGGCGGCGTGCTGTATCCTGCCTGCGTGTGCTCCGGCGCTCCTCGGGCTCCCGCCGACTCGAAGGCGTCCATGCGCGTAGTGAGGCGCTGCAGGGCTTGGAGAATGATGGCTGTGTCGGCGCCCGAGGTGGCCGAGGGGGAGGCCAGGGCCGGTGATGTTGAGGCGTCGCCGGGCGAGCCCGAGGCGGGCCCCGGCGTGGCCCGGGCGGTGAGCCTGGTGCTCTTGCGGCCTCTTCCCTTTCCGCGTCCGGGCATGGTGCAGGAGCCTGAGGCGGGGCAGCGGTCCGAGGAGGAGTGTCAGGAGAAGAGGGAGAGGTCTGGAAGGCGGCAGGAGGGCGAGTGCCTGAGGGAGGCCGGCGGGCGGCCTTATAAGGGAAGGGGGGGGCGCGGGCGACAGCAGGTGAGTTGTGAAAGCTGCCGGCCCGGGGGAGGGCGAGTGAAGGTGAGGAGCGGGCGTCGGGTGAGGCGCGAATGCTGCGCGACAGGGGGGCGGGGGAGGAGGCGGCGCGGCGGGGTCTGGCGAGGTGTGAGCGCAGCGCGACAGCCCGGGGCGGGGGAGGGTCTCTTCCTCTCCTCGCATCAAACGTAATGCTTAGCATTACGACCAATTAAGCATATTTCTGCCTTGAGAACTTGTGAGCCCCTTCTATGGATATAAGTAAGGGATATCTTAAGATATGGTCAATGTCATTTGGTAATTAATGTTTGTGCTCAGTGGATGAAACTGGTTAATTTCACATCGGTTGATGCTGCTACATCAACCTTCAACAGGTCATATCTCAAAAAGTAAACAAGCCTTCAGAATAATATGGTGTGTCCTCTGTTTGTATTAAAAGTTCTATCTAATTAACCTTTAAATCAAAATGGATATATATTTTTTTAATTTAATTACTAGTATTTTCTTGTCACAAAGTACATTTACTACAATTCACTGGCAAGTCAATTATGTCATTTTTCTTTTAAAGCGTTGTCTTCTTTAGATTCAAAATTAGAGCTTATTTTTAAATATGTATCTCTTTCTATATATATATAGAGGTAACGTCTTGAAACACCAAATGATGTGGAACAATGAAATCACAGTTATATAGGCCTATATATAGTTCTGCTGTACCTATTGCCTATTGACATTGTACTCACTGTTACTCATACTCTCTGATCGAATAATTGATCTTACCTATTGCCCTTGACTATATCTGTTAACCATTCATTACGAACTCCAATAAATGTCCATACTATAGCTCCATCTCGTGTCTTGAATTAGCATCCCCCCTGGGTTGGTCAGTATAAAACAAATGTAAAATAAGAAATATCAGACAACGTGAACCAAATACCGTATGCCAGTTATTGTGATAAACCAACATGCATACTTATGAAATACACGGATACACATACTTCATTACAAGAAATGGTAAATTAATAATTTAGGCTATAAAATACTTAAATGTCGAAGTTAGTCATTTAACTTTTTTTTTAATTGAGGCTGTATTTATACTGTCCATAGCATATAAGCCCGGGTACCCAGTCTTGTTTTCAAAGCTGGCCAGTTGTAATGTTGGTGTTATCTTGCCACACAGTAGCTGCTGATAAGGTATTTGATTACCTGCATTTCAGTACCAGATAGATAATTGGTTGGTATGGTTAGTAGCCTATGTTAGTTTTTAAAAATATTTCTTGTCATAAATGTATTATTTTATTTTGTTCTACTCTTATTACTAGACTAGCCTACTCCTATTTACATATCATAGGCTTGTACGTAGCTGTGTGGTGTGTTATCTGGCTGCTATTGGCATGGTTACCTTCCATTGATTGATTGGTGGTTGCTTTATGCCGTGTCGGCAGCATAGGCCATATTCACGGTGAGAAATGTTTGTTTTTTGTTCAAACCATCGCCTTTACACTAAGTTAGATATGTCAAATCAAATCTAGATAATTGGTTTGGTTTTGAAAATTTTATATTTCATCGGACTATGCAGCTTTAAAAATGTTGGTTTTTTGTTTAACGAACCCCCCCCCCCTCCCTCCCCAGCACAAAAAGTAGTCTGTAGGCCCTATATTTAAATATATATATATTATATATACAGTAAAACCTCTCATGGAACCGACTTTAAATGGTATTTCGGGAGGTGGTCGGTTTAGGGAGTTTTTTTTATCATTACAATGGTATTGTATGGGCGATCTTTTGGGACTCAAATAAAGCAATCGATATAAGGGAGTGGTCGATCTGTGGAGGTGGCCGGTGTGCATGTATATGCATATATACTGTATATATATAATGGGGGAAAGGAACTCTGAATACCCATATTGCAGAGATTTTAGAACACATTAAACACACATAATCAAACATATACCACAAAGACCATGTAAAAAATAATGAACACTTTGACAATTTATTCTTTATACTGCAGTTTATTACTTTGATTCAAACAATTCTTTTTTTTTTTTTTACTAATATTTCAATTCCATGACTTTATTTCGGAATATTACATCCATGTAAAGGCCTATTGTTTAATGGCTGATAAACTAAGTGTGTAGCATCTTTCATCGCTTGTGATGTGCATAATTTTATCACTATTAATACATTGTAATAATACAATTTCTTTTTTCCTGTTATTTCATATACGTTCAATTATTTCATTTGTGCATGTATACAAACATTTACATTTGCACAATTTCTAAATGCTTTTATCTACCCTCTGGCAATCTTCAATCCCCGATTTCACACCATGGCCGAGTCAACCCAATGACTAAATTTATACAAAAACAAAAGATTGTATACTTGTCGCTACCTAGCATGGTGCTCGACAACACGAGGATATGGCAATTAAGGAGCTGTGGAATGAGGAAGACCAATCGTCCGTGATTGAAATTTTCCCACGCTTCATCAACAAGATACCGGTAACCTCAGACGCTGGTGAGTTCCCTGATCCAGGCCCTGAACGGGGTGATCCTGGTGTACATGGTTGGGTACACCGGGTTGCATAATGGGTCTCCCCATGAAGTCAAACCCGCCAGCACCTGCGTTCCATTCAGTGCACATGCCATGGGGCCGCCACTGTCTCCCTGTTCGAAGATGACCTCATTTAAAGCTGCACGCATAGTTTGATGAAGTATCAAATTTTCCAAACCAAAACAATTATTTAGATTTTATTCTACATATAAATATATGCATAACCTGTATGATACATGCTGGAGAGACATTCTACTGATTGCAGGACAGTCAGCAACTCGAGGCCATCAGTTTAAGATCAATAAAATAAGAGTAAACAATAGGATAAGAGGTAATTTCTTCTCAGAAAGAATAGCGAATGACAGGAATTCTCTCCCACGGGATACAGTGACAGCACCGTCAATTAATGAATTTAAAAGTAGGCTGGACAAACATTGGGTGAATCATCCCTATCTCTACGAATATAAGGCATCTATGGATGTTTTTGACTGATATTACCGAGAAAGAACAATAGGAGCGGTGTATAGGCAAAGCTTTGCCTCCCACTGTATAAGATCTATCTATATCTAACTTAGATACTGAGAAGGAAATACTGAGTCAATTTAATAGAGTCTGTTACCGTAGAAGCCTATATAGTGTCAGAGTTTTGGCGTGCTTCCCAAAACTAATATGACATGTTTACACTTCAAATATCTCAAATGTTAGCCTTTTAAAATAAAAAATGACTTCAAATTAAAGTATGGTAGATTATAACAATCAAATTAATGCAACTTTAAATCAAACTAATTTAGGGAAATTTGTTATTATATTTATGTTAAGACACAAACAAACCTCATTTAAAATCTGTTTTGACTTGCAGGACAGGACTGTAGCATTTTTTCCCACTTGCAAGTAAGTGAATTTTCTACTTGCTCGAGAGACAACACTACCTGTCCAAGCCCAAGTCCACTAATTGAAACTGAAATCTGCTACTGCAGATCATAAAAATAACGACTTGCCCATTCGGGCAGGTCACCAAGAATTTCACCTGCCCAACCCAGTAAACTAGGTGCCCTGGGCAACCGGGCAGTCCTTATTGTCCTACCCTGACTTGGGATCAAAACTGTTATGTTTTGAAACTGAAAGGTCCAGTTTATGTGAGAATAAATACATATATATTCCTTCTATTGATTTGTTATTGTGCTGATTTAATAGACATTTACCACATTTTGGATGCTTCTTTGTTTTGTTTTGTTGGGGATTCATGTCCTAGCAACATCTAAGGTCATTAGAATGGACACCGACAGGTGTCTGGAAGTGGTGGCCGAATCAGGTCAGGATTCTAACAAATCTGGCCGAGTCAAACCAATGACTTACATAATTGATACTTGGCACTACCAAGCCTGGCGCTCAGCATTACAAGGATAGGGCAAGAACTGGTTAGCACAGCATCAGGATAATGTGATTGAAAGGGAAATCGGGTCATGGTGCTGGCAGCCTGGTCTCCCAGTGGGGCAGCACTATATTATGTTGCCATGAGTGAGCACTCACAAATCAGTACCTGTCCTGATATGACCTTAGATTTTGCTAGGACATAAAACGCCAAGAAACAAACAATCGAAGCATAGGATGAAGACTAGGTAAGTGTTTTTGTTTTGAAAAATTGATGTTTTCATCAGACTGGGGGTAAATATGTTATGTAAGCTATAATTATCAGTTCTTACAAGTTATAGGCCTACACATATTATTAAATATAGAATAGCTTATTTTCTATCATTTGGGGATCAACTCTAGCTAAGTGTTTTGGTTTTGAAAATTTGATGTTTTCATCAGACTGTGCATATTTATGAAAACATGTAAGGAATAATAAGTTCTTATACACATATTATTAAATATGGAATGTCTTATTTTCTATCTGATCTGTGCTAGTTTGTGTATGTGGCCACCAACCTCCATTGAGGGCATGGGTGGCCCGAGTCACCTGGAGAATGACTAATCTGAATGGAGCCAGGCATAGCTTCGGCCCAGTGGGCTGCCCCCTCCATCGACACAGCTTCGTTAGAAAATTGGCTTCTAAATAAATAGGCCTAAGTGTCGGTCTTTGCCGCCAGCCAGAGTCATGATATTCGATACAATTAAATTAAGTGTCTTGTCCCCTCTATTCGATACTTTTAATAATATCGAAAGCAAGCAAACTTACGTGGCAGCTTCCCTCATTTCCAAAGGCACCGATGCATATATGAAGCTCATTGGTGTCCTCTTCGCTGAACGTGGGGTGAAGCGCTACCTTCGCTTTGCACTCCTCGACAGAGAGCGGGGTAGTCTTCGCTTCCTGGAGAATGTTAGGAGGCCCTTTAGAACCTGGAGAAATGCAAGTCGTGAATCAGTGTAGATAAAAGATTCACCCCATACTTACAGTACAGGGGTGAAAACCAACCCATTAGAAAAACTGGCGAAAGATTTTGACATGCTGGGGAAATGAACTGACCAAGCTGGTGAATTCTTAATCTAAGAAGCAAAATATAGGGGAGACTCGGGTGCATTGGGACATGTTGTGCATTGGGACACCCCCTCTAGTAGCTTAATTAAGTTCATGGAATTCTCTGTGACCTCATCAATAGCATGTTGGGATTCCCCCAAGAGAATGGAGCTACTGAACAATAATTGTAAGTATCATGTCTATTTTCATGTACTTTTACTAAATATTTAGGGTTACGGGTTGCATCTATTAGTGCTTAAACCACTGAAGAACAACACTGTTCTCTAAGTGCAGGTAAATTATGCTTTTCAAAGCATACTTTCTGGCCATAACTAGCCCACATGTAATGTATATAATTCAATTAAGGCCGAGACAGAAGTATATATATATGGTGGGTCTTTATTACACGGAAGAACTCAATGAACGTTATACAGTTTTGGACAGTAAGAAGCCAGATCAGTCTGTCTTGTCATCTCGGGTCAGCTCTGATGGCGAGCTCCTGGACTCGAACCCTCAGCCCTACCTGTTTTCCTTATTTTTCGGTGTGGGTGGGTGGGCAAAGAAATGGTGGTGGTTCAATGGCGATGGCTGCACGAGTTGTGTCCTGGTCTGAACTGAGGCGCTAGAGTTTGTGGGAAAAAACCCAGTGCCGCCTCCTGGTGGCAAACTCGCTTACAGGCTTTTACTTCGGGCGAGATCCATAAGGTGGCGCCACCGCAGTTCAGCGGCCACTATGTTAGTGGCAATGCGTAGTGCGGGGGAGTTTCGTACAGACGGTGTTGCCGGCAGGTCAGTGGGTTCGATAATGTCCCGTCTCGCCCAAGAATTATCCATGTTAACAATAACATGTACAATTTGTATACTTGGATGGAAGCATACCTTGGTCAAATGGGGTGCACTGGGACACTCCCATTGGGGTGCACTGTCCCAATGCACCCCATAGATAAATACAGTGGTATTTAGTCTTCAATAATTTAATTGAGTGTTTTATTTTCACATTTAGTACATAGTATTATACTATAGTGGTTGTAGAAATATGCCAACAACTAGGTCAAGACATTTTGTTAAAAAATATGGTGATATAATATGCGAGTCAGCACCTTATTGTTTTTTTAAATAAAGAAAGTGCACTTTTCTAAGACTTTACTGATTCCTATTGCTTTTCGGTTTCAGGATCAATAGTGGTACATAGCAGAAAACGAAAAACAGAGACACATGGACAAACATCTGAAGATATTATGAGAAGAGCTGTCCAGGCAGTTCAAGATGGCCAGTTAATCCGAGATACGGCAAAGACACTGAATATTTCAAAGTCCACACTCCAATGTTATGTGACAAATGCAAAGACAAAATGCCTCAATAACAGGAATTTCAAGCCAAATTACAAGAATAATCTAGTTTTTGATGAGATGGAAGAAGGGCAATTGCAGAACTATTTATTAACTGCTTCTAAGCACCATCACGGTCTAACTACAGTATAGACCAGAAAGTTAGCATTCCAGTTTGCCAGAAAGAACAACAAGAAAACACCACCTGGATGAGAAGCAAACGAAATAGCAGGAAGTCATTGGTTTTATGGTTTTATGCTACAGCAGCCACGCCTTTCTGTTAGGAAACCAGAAGCAACAAGTCTCGGCAGACCAACTAGCTTCAGCAGGAAAAATGTTGGTGACTTCTTTGCCAATTTGGAAGACGTCATGATTCGTTATAAATTTGAAGCCAGGTCAATTTATAATGCAGATGAGACTGGGCTTACAACTGTCCATGGGCCTCCCAATGTTGTTGCCGAAACTGGAGTGAAGCAAGTGGGACAGGTTACATATGCGGAACGTGGAACACTTGTTACAGTGGACTGTGCAGTAAATCCATTGGGAAATGCTATTCCACCATTCCTCATCTTCCCGCGAGTGAATGTCAGAGATTTCATGATAAAGAATGCCCCACCTGGTACAAAGCGCTCTATACAACAGTTTCTTTTTGATCTAGACATAAGTCAATATTTCTAGGTGTCAAGAAATTAAAATTAGTAAATTTGCCACTTATATCATCAGTCAAGCGAATCCTGTCAATCAAAATGAGAGCAACAAATATGTTTCGAGGTCTATTTTGTTCAATACTGGACTCATTCAAGTTATGTGTGGAACATTTGCTATTTGCTATTTGTGTATTCATTTCAGTTAGACATGTATTAGCATATGTCCCATTGCACCCCAATGGGTGTCCCAGCACATGCTGCCATGGGGTGCAATAGAACACTTTTCAGAATGGAAGAAAACATGATGTAACTCAACTAATTATAATTATGTTATAGTTTCAGAACTTGTTATTGATACATTAAATAATACTTTCAGCTGGGGTATTAGTCATTTTAATGTAGTGTAGAGGTCTGCACTGACCTCTCAGGCAAGGAGCCGCATAGACAGGTAGGAGTGGGTAGTGTGTTGATATCAGGGAGCCTAGGTGGTGTAATGGTTAGCACACTGGCCCAGAATGCAAAGAGATGTGGGTTTGAGTCCCGCTCTAGGCGCAATATTTCCCATTTTCATCACCCCCAAGACACTGGTTGCCATTCTCATGATTATGTACAAGCTACGCGCTGTATAGTTGTTGAACCTACCCTGTGTATGTAAGTGCGTTCCATTGCCTGTATGTATGTAATTGTAAGCATTAAAAGACTTACAATTCCAGGGGGACGAGTGTAATGGTCTGCACTGACCTCTCAGGCAAGGAGCCGCATAGACGGGTAGGCGTGGGTAGTGTGTTGATATCAGGGAGCCTAGGTGGTGTAATGGTTAGCACACTGGCCCGGAATGCAAAGAAATGTGGGTTCGAGACCCGCTCTAGGCGCAATATTTCCCATTTTCATCACCCCCCATGACAATATCTTTACTAATAAGGGGTATATTCCTAAAAAGGTTTTAAAAAATGTCCCAATGCGCCCCAGTCTCCCTCCCCTATTATTCACATACATCTTCATATTTAGGCCTACCCGCTACTTCTGATTTGAAAAATATAATAAAACTTGTAGTTTAAGGAACTTTTAAAATAAAACCGACGCCATTTTATCGCCGCCATCTTGTCCTTTTGCATTCTCTCTCAATTCACCAACTCGATCTGTGCCGGTATAAATAGCCATTTGATTCTGGAACCTGGGGTTCCACTTCCGGTTCCATACTAAAGCAATTTTCGCCAGTATTTAGACTACGTTGCATAATGCAAAAAGACAAGATGGCGGCGATAAAATGCCATTGGTTTAACTCGACTGGGAACCGAACTCCCGGTTTCCCGCACGCGCAACCTGCGCTCTACCGATTCGGCCAGCACGCCCGGTGTGGTGATAGATCTCCGCTATTTTGTTATATTCACCAATAAACATTCACAGAATCAGAATGACAATATATATATGACAGCAACTGGTTAGTCCGAATCTCGTTCTTATATGACCTTAGAGGTTGCTAGAAGATAAAATCCAAACAAGGAGTTTTTGCCATCCTGATGTGACCTTAGATGTTGTCAGGATGTCAAATTCCAACAGAGATACCTATCTTTACTAACGCAATGGATGTACTTTGAGTGAAACTGTTCTGTGGGGGTGATAAGGTAAAGGTTTGCTGAGACATAGGCTAACAAAGGTCACCATGCTGACGTTATACTAAGGAATTATTGGTTCAGCTTATTCTAGATTGTTTCTGACATTATATATATATTGTAGGATCCTATGCATAAAACTGATGCGAAGAAATAGAAACTGGCACTATTTTCTCTCACAAGATAGCCAAATGATGGTGTGTTGCACAATGGTGGTCTGTAACAGTAATTACTAGCAAAGTCCTGAGCCCTGCCCCCACACCCCCCGCATCCTCGCTTGCTCTCCTGTGGGTTTTCCCCCCCTACCACCCACCCCAATGGGCCCCCCCTCCCCTGCCACCACCCATAACCATCATGAACAAACCATCAACACACTGAACATCCTACACAACTATCAATCTGTTTAAACACATTGAACATTATATAAGACAGACAAAATGTCTTGTCAACTATAAACGTAGCTTGTTTTATAAGAGAAAAAATGTAACCCACAACGATTGTTTGAGTTGCCCCGAGTATACATCTTCTACTCGGTGCTGCTCCCCATTTTTGCATGAACCGCAGTGACTGGTGCTGTACATTATACAGCAGGAGCCACTCCCTTAATTCTGCAGGATCGGTGCTGTGACTAATACAGCACTGACCAAACTTAGATTATTTAGAATGTCAATTCCAATAGTAAGATGGAGGGAAGACCAGTGCTCCGGTGCTGACAAATGTCATGTTCAGATGAATAAATACTTTACCAAAAAATAAATATAAAAAATCTTTTTTTGCCACATATGGACAGTCTGTCAGATAATTAATGGAATGCCGATATGCCATGCAATGACTTTTAATTTGTCACATGCATCGCAATGTTCTGTCATATAATGAGGGTCTGTTATGTAATGACATCATGTCACATAACATGGTCTGTCACATGATATTCTGTTGCATAATGATGGTTTCCCACATAATAGCATCCTGTCCTGTAGTGATTGTCTGTCACATAACGATGTTATGCCTCATAATGGTGATCTATCATATTAGCCTACAAGTCATACAATGACTGTCTGTCACATCATGATGATCCGTCACATCATGATGGGTGTCACATCATGATGGTCTGTCGATGTCACATCATGATGGTCTGTCACATCATGATGGTCAGTCATACCCCAGATAGCACCCAGCCATCGGGCCGACGGCGGTCGCGCCATCGGCCCGACGTGGAAACGGACGGCGGCAAACGCCGTAGGCCCAACACAATATATTTATTCAAAATTAATAGAAAACCTTATAAATTTAATATAATCTTTTTGGTAAATATTTTTTCTATATGTGTACCAAGCGATTTGTTTCTATATGGTGTGGTTTTAGAGATATTTCACTTTTTCTGTGTGGGTTAACCGTTAGGGTTAGAGTTAGGGTTAGGTTTAGTGAAAAGTGGTTAGGGAAAAGTGAAATATCTCTAAAACCACACAACCTATCGCTTGGTACACATATAGAAAACATTTTTACCAAAAAGATTATATTAAATTTATAAGGTTTTCTATTAATTTTGAATAAATATATTGTCTCGGGCCTGTTTGCCGAAAAAAACCAAGATGGTGGTGCTTCGTCAACATTCCGTACCTGATAATTCAAATCGTATTAACACAAATAATTCCATGAATACTTTGTAATAAATTGGTCGTAATGCTCGCATTGCGTTTGATGCGAGGGAAGGAAGAGACCCTCCCCCCGCTTCTCCTACCACCGCCTGCTTTCTCACCTTCCCTGTCATCCCTCCCTCAGCTCTCTCCCCCTCGCCTTTTCTCCCTGCCGCCGCCCGGCTTTCTCACCTTCCCTCTCTTCCCTCCCCCAGCTTTCTCCCACCTCGCCCTTTCGCCCTGCCCCGCCGCTTTCTCACCTTCCCCGCCTGTCGCCTCCCTGCTCCTTCCTTTATAAGGCCGCCCGCTGGCCTCCCTCAGTCACTCGCCTTCCTGCCGTCCTCCCTGCTCAAGTTCTTTTCTTCTTTGGCTCTCCACCTCGGACCCCTCCCCGGCCGACGGGGCTCTCCACGGCCGACGGATCTCCCCACTGACGCATACACCATACGTGGCCGAGGCAAAAGGAAAGGACGTGGAGCAGCCCGGCGGGCCGCCTCGGGCACCCCAGGGGGCGCCTCACCAGCCTCCTCCGCCCCGGGCTCGCCCCCGGCGCCTCGCAACCGCCCCTCGGGCGACTTGGCTGCCGGCGTCGACGCCGACAGGACCGCCATCCTCGAGGCGCTGCGGCACATCACCGCACGCCTCGACACCCTCAAGGAGGAGACGTCTCTGGCCGCCGCGCCCCGGCGCACGGCCTACTCCTCGCCGCCCACCCCGGCGCCTCGGGCGCACGTCGTCGGGGGAGCACTCCCTCCGCCCCCGCCTCAGGCACCGCTCCCGGGGGCGGTGCACCCGCAGTACGAGCAGTACACCCGCTGCACCCTCCAGCCGCCGGCTCCCACGCCTCCCTACGACCAGGACGCGCCTCCCTACGGCCACACCTCGGCCTCCGCGGCCGATGCCGTAAGGGAGATCCTCGCATCGGCCGAGGCGCAGCGCGCAGGGAGGAGAAAAGGCATCTCCCCCGACTACCTGTTCCCCTCGGACCTCGTCGAGAGGGGTCCCGAGCGGAAGCCGGTCAAGCGGGGGGAGGCAACCAAGGACGAGTACAGCCTCGCCCTCTTCACCCTCCTTAGCCACCCTGCCTTCCCTGCGCACTCCCTCCCGGGCCTGCACCACCACCTCCTCACAGTTCTTCGCGACAACCTCCTCTACCCCTCGGCTGCCGTCCACAGGTACTCAGAGACCATCTTCACAGGGATAGCGGACGGTAGACTCCCCCAGGGGTGGCACGACCCAGTCACCTTGAACATGGTGAGAATCGAGGTTCTCACCATGCCCGCCCCCCAGGCCCTCCTGACAGCACTAGCCTCCCGAGACGCGGACCTTCCCCGAGGCGCACAGCAGCCCCGGACCCAAGCCGACACCCGCCTCACATACAACCGAGAGGCTCATGGGGCTCCCTGCGCCGCCTGGAACCGCGAGCCCACCTCGTGCGATCGGGCCCCCATCGGAGAGGCCCATGGCGAGGCAGGGGACAGACACCGGCACATATGCGCCTACTGTGCTAATGTGAGGAGGATCCTCACCATGCACAGCGAGGCCCTGTGCTACGCCAAGCAAGCCCGTGAGCGCCAGACCCCGGCCGCCTCGGCGGATTTTTGATCCGTCGGCCTCCCCCGGCCGGCCCGGGGGGGCCATAACCGGCGCCTCACCTATACCTCCGCCGACAACCCCTTGACCTCCACCGACAACCCCGTAACGACCTCCGACCAAAACGCCACCCAGAGGACAGCCGGGGACCATCACCTCGCGCCGCAGGCCCCAGATGCCGCCTACACTGACCACAAACCCTCCCGAGACATCACAGCCGCCGACCATCACAACCTCCACGACACCGCCTTCATCAACCCACCCGACCCTCCCCCGACCCCCACTCCCCCCAGCCCTGAGGACTTCGCTGCCCCCCTCTCCGACCCTCGCCGCACCTCCTCACCGCAGCTCGCCAGGGAGCGGGCCTCCCCAACTTTTTGGCCACCCGCTTCCCTGTCGACGTAGGCCCCAGACTCATCACCACACCCAATAAATTACAAAATAATCTAAACATATTAATAAACAAACCTGTTAAATAATTCCTTAAAATTCCTATGATTTCTGGAGTTATTTGTAGAAAAAGAACGCTGCTCAACGATCGCACGTGCTCCGCGGGCGACTCGAGCCGGAAACTAAATTTAAAGAACTGCGCATGCGCGGACCACCACCGTCGCCCCAACGTTGGCTCGACGGTGGCCCAAATGTGGAAAATGAATGGAAACCAGCGGCGGACCACCACCATTGGCCCGACGGTGGCTCAACGGTGGCCCAGTTGTGCAAAAGATTGAAACCCAGTGGCGGGCCATCACCGTCGGCCCGACGGTGGCCCAAATGTGCAAAATGTTTTAAACCAGTGGCGGACCACCACCGTCGGCCCGACATTGGCTCGACGGTGGCCCAAATGTGCAAAAGATTGAAACCCAGTGGCGGGACACCACCGTCGGCCCGATGTTGGCTCGACGGTGGCCCAAATGTGCAAAATGATTGAAACCCAGCAGCGGGCCACCACCGTTGGCCCGACGGTGGGCCGACGGTGGCAAATATGTGGCGACGATGCGACCAATACCCAACATCGGCCCGACGGCTGTGTGCTATCTGGGACAGTGACGGTCTGTCACATAATAGAAACGGGCTGTCACATATTGATAGTCTGTCACATACTGATGGTGTGTCACATATTGATGGTGTGTCACATACTGATGCTGTGTCACTTAACCTACCAATCTTGGTGTTTCCCCATCCTGTGATGATGCAGTCGGCTCCCACAAAGAGGCCAGCGTCTTCATTGGGAAGCGCAATGGTTGCAGTGAAAGAGTTTGAAGCGAAGTCAATCGCTTGCACCAACTTTATGACACAGATGTCGGCCTCGAACATCGCTGTGCCCTTATTATACTCAGGATTCTGTACAGAGAAAACACAGAATGAACAGGTGTTTGTGGGGGGGGGGGGGGGGGGGGGGGGGGGACATACAGCCACAAACAAGTAGTCATTAGGCTTGTCATAAAGCATGACGTCATCGAGACCAGTGTAGGTGTTCTTCTGTGTGTGTGCTACTCTGTGGCAGAGCAGTCAACACAATTTACGTTTATTTGGTGCAATAACTACCTACTGGCATCTCACCTTGAGAGGTTTATTTGAATTATATATACTTATGGAATGTAAATATCGATCCAAAAATAGATGCCAGTACTTGTATATGTTATAAATGCATTAATGGGTGTATAGACTTAACGCCTTGATGACCTCCCCCGCAGAGTAGCGCACGCCACATGGAGGAACAACTACACTGGTCCCTCCCTACAGATCTTCCATACATATATTTTGTGTTGTTGTGATGGGTGTATTTATGCTGCCCATAACGGTTAAGTCTAATGACTTGTTTTCGCTGCTAGACAGGAATAGTCTTGTGACTCCCCTTCTTTTATCACTTTCAGTTGTTGTTTGGTTTGATGTTGATGGTAATGTAAATTTTGCAGTGCCACCTTGTGGTGGGTTTGATCAGCCCGGCTGCTGGTTGGGATTTCACATGTAAACACATACAATTATATTATACATTAGATAGGTAAGTATGAATACACATCAATATGAAATTGCTATGAACAAATACACATCATCATCAGCATCATCATCAGCATCGCCATCATCACACATCTTTCACATTCATATACATTTAAGCTGCGAACACACTGGACGCGTATCTCGTGCGTGCGTCAAGCGTCGCGCGTGCGTATAAAATCAAAACGTATGTAATAAAGAGAACCCGAACACACTGGCGCGTGCGTTTGTCGCGCGTGCGTCGCGCGTGCGTCACGGATCGCTTTTGGAGCGATTTTTTACGCTTGACGCGTGGTGACGCGTGGCTTTTGACCGAATTTGCCCGACTTTGCCCGACTTTGCCTGACTTTGCCCGACTTTGCCCGACTTTGCCCTCTTCCATTCCCTCCTCTTCCATTCCCTCCTCTTCCATTCCCTCCTCTTCCATTCCCTCCTCTTCCATTCCCCCTCTTCCATTCCTCCTCTTCCATTCCCCCCTCTTCCAATCTCCTCTCTTTCATTCCCCCTCTTTCATTCCCCCTCTTTCATTCCCCCTCTTTCATTCCCCCTCTTTCATTCCCCCTCTTTCATTCCCCCTCTTTCATTCCCCCTCTTTCGTTCCCTCTTTCGTTCCCCCTCTTTCATTCCCCTCTTCCATTCCCCCTCTTCCATTCTCCTCTCATCCCCCTCTTCCATTCCCCCTCTTTCATTCCCCCTCTTTCATTCCCCCTCTTCCATTCCCTCCTCTTCCATTCCCTCCCCTTCCATTCCCTCTTCTTCCATTCCCCCTCTTCCATTCCTCCTATTCCATTCCACCCTCTTCCAATCACCTCTCTTGCATTCCCCTTCTTTCGTTCCCCCTCTTTCGTTCCCCCTCTTTCGTTCGACCTCATTCGTTCCCCCTCTTTCGTTCCCCCTTTTTCGTGCCCCCTCTTTCGTTGCCCCTCTTTCGTGTTCCCCCTCTTTCGTTCCCCCCCTTTCGTTCCCCCCCTTTCGTTCCCCCCCTTTCGTTCCCCCCCTTTCGTTCCCCCCTTTCGTTCCCCCCCTTTCGTTCCCCCTCTTTCGTTCCCCCTCTTTCGTTCCCCCTCTTTCGTTCCCCCTCTTTCGTTCCCCCTCTTTCGTTGCCCCCTCTTGTTTTCCCCTCTTGTGTTCCCCCCTTTGCGTTCCCCTCTTCCATTCCCTCTTGTGTTCCTCCCTCTTTCGTTCCCCCTCTTTCGTTCCCCCCCTCTTCGTTCCCCTCTTCCGTTCCCCCTCTTCCATCCCCCTCCATTCCCCCTCTTCCGTTCCCCCCTCTTCCTTTCCCCCTCTTTCGTTCCCCCTCTTTCGTTCCCTCCTCTTTCATTCCCCCTCTTTCGTTCCCCAAGAGGGGGAACGAAAGAGGGGGAACGAAAGAGGGGGAACAAAAGAGGGGGAACGAAAGAGGGGGAACGAAAGAGAGGGAACGGAAGAGAGGGAACGGAAGAGAGGGGAATGGAAGAGGGGGAATGGGAGAGGGGGAATGGAAGAGGGGGAATGGAAGAGGGGGAAGGAAGATGGAGAATGGGGAATGGAGAGGAGGGACAGAAAAGGCAGGGACGGAAGAGGAGGAGGAAGAGGGGGAACGAAAGAGGGGGAACGGAAAGAAAAACGAAAGAAAAACAAAAAAGAGGGGGAACGAAAGAGGGGGAACGAAAGAGGGGGAACGAAAGAGAAAGAGGGGGAACGAAAGAGGGGGAACGAAAGAGAGGGAACGGAAAGAGAGGGAACGGAAGAGAGGGGAATGGAAGAGGGGGAATGGGAGAGGGGGAATGGAAGAGGGGAATGGAAGAGGGGGAACGGAAGATGGAGAATGGGGAATGGAAGAGGAGGGACAGAAAAGGAGGGACGGAAGAGGAGGAACGGAAGAGGGGAACGAAAGAGGGGGAACGAACGAAAGAGGGGACGAAAGAGGGGGAACGAAAGAGGGGGAACGAAAGAGGGGGAACGAAAGAGGGGGGAACGAAAGAGGGGGAGGGGGGGAACGAAAGAGGGGGAACGAAAGAGGGGAAAGAGGAACGAAAGCGGGGGAACAAAAGAGGGGGAACGAAAGAGGGGGAACGAAAGAGGAGGAACGGAAGAGGGGGACAAAGGAGGGGGAACGAAAAAGGGGGAACGAAAGAGGGGGAATGAAAGAGGGGGAACGAAAGAGGGGGAACGAAAGAGGGGGGAACAAAAGAGGGGGAACACAAGAGGAGGGAATGGAAAGGGAGGGAATGGAAGAGAGGGGATGGAAGAGAGGGGAATGGGAGAGGGGGGAATGGAAGAGGAGGAATGGAAGAAGGGGAATTGAAGAGGGGGAATGGGGGAATGGAAGAGGGAGGAATGGGGGGGTGGGAAGAGGGGGGAATGGGGGGAATGGAAGAGGGGGGAATGGGGGTTTTATATGGGAGGTGTGTTCCGGCCTTTAGACGCGTGGCAGACGCGTCCAGTGTGTTCGCTATTTACGCGTGAGAACCGCATGACGCACGCTTGTACTTGACGCACGCGCGACGCACGCGTCCAGTGTGTTCGCAGCTTTATACATATAATATAGCACCTGTTTAACCAAGAGAACAGCCAGTGCACCAGGTGGTGGGTTTCATCATTTTGATTACACAATACAGGCTGAGTGAGCCGTCTTAGTATTATAGGGTCTTTGGCCAAGTCTAGGGTCTGTGAGCGAGGCGGGGAACCAAGCTAATTAAACCAGTTGCAAAACCTTCCAGTTCATTCCATTACAAAATAGTTGTCCCCCCTCCCCCCTTTCAGATTTGTATAGTCCGATGGTTTTAAGTTTCTGCCATTTTCTGAGATAAAATCTATTAGCTTGATTGTTATAATATATTTTACTTTAGTTTGAAGTCACTTTTATTCAAAATGCTTAAAGCTGCATAGTCCGATGAATCATCACATTTTCAAAGCCAAACCAATTATCTAGATTTAATTCAACATATATAATTGAGCTACCAATGCACTTATTAAGTATTTGTTGCGATATAGAAGGGAATACTGAGTCAATTTAATAGAACCTGTTGCTGCAGAAGCCTATGGTGTCAGATTTTGGGCGTGCTTGCCAAAACTAATTTGACATGTTTATACTTCAAATATCTCGAAAGTTAGGCATTTAAAATAAAAGTTACTTCAAACTAAAGCAAGGTAGATTATAATAATCTAATTAATATAATAATCTCAGAAAAATTACAGAAACTCAAAACCATCGGACTATGCAAGTTTAAGTTTGGAGATATTTGAAGTGGAAACATGCCAAACAAATTGTGTGGAGGGAGGTGCTGAGGTCAGTGTCCACAATGCCTCGTAAAAATATGCAACCTATTACCCGGTCTGTGGGGAACCCCTCTAGGTCATGTGATGAGAAAATCCCACCCATGACATCATTAATACATTACAGGCCTCATCACGCTCCCTCCTCATACTCAGTTGCATAAATTGGAAAACAAGGCAAATATGTGCTTGGAGAGCATGCATAGTCTGATGAAAACATGACATTTTCAAAACCCAAGCACTGACCTAGATTTGATTCTACATATTTAACCTGATGCACTTATCAAACATTTGTCGCCACAAAGAATGGAATTCTGAGCCAATTTAAAGTTGCATAGTCCGATGAAAACATCAAATTTTGATAACCAAAACAATTATCTAGATTTGATTCTACATATCTAGCCTAGATACTGATGCACTTATTATGCATTTGTCGCCACACAGAATGGAGGAATGGGGCAATTTAATAGAACCTGTGTCTATGGAAGACTATAGTATCAGAGTTCTGGCAAGGTTGCCAAAATTAATTTTGCATGGTTGCACTTCAAATATCTCCAAAGTTAGCCATTTTAAATATAAGTTACTTTAAAATAAATTAAGGTAGATTATAACAATCAATTTAATATATTTATCTCAGAAATTGACAGGAACCCAAATCCATCGGACTATGCAACCTTAATAGAACCTGTAACTGGAGAAGCCTATATGGTGTCAGAGTTTTGGCATGCTTGCCAAAATTAATTTGCTATATTTGGACTTTATATCTCTCAAAAGTTAGCCATTTAAAATAAGTGTCACTTCAAACATAAGCAAGGAAGATTATAAAAATCAACCTAATATACATATCTCAGAAAATGGCAGAAAGCCAAAATCATCTAATTATGCAACTTTACCTAGTGAATGTTAGGGCCTACTTACCCGCTTAGTGAAGGCTAGCTGGTGAGCTTGCGGTTTTCCTTGGCGCTGTGACTTGATGTCATGTACTCCAACGACAAGTGTATAGTATGTGGTACTGAAAATAATCAAGCGAATATCTTACACCCTATAGTGTAGGGTAGGGCAGGGCAATAGGCCCTCTCAGGGTAAGACGCCACGCCCCTTGCCATTTACTCAGTCCCTATCACCTTCCTGATGGCTTCCACTGATGGAATATAATGCTGCCACATAATAATAGCACTGTACAAAACCACATGCACAACACATCAATGGTTAATCAAATATGTGCATTTTATTTGATTACACTGCTTTTCTTTTTTTTAAACCCAGATTAATTAAATGGAAATATAGCTAAAACTATGCAATCAAAAAATACTTTAAATCCTATTTTGCTGTAGTAGTGTAGTGGTCTGCACTGACCTCTTAGGCAAGGAGCCACATAGACAGGTAGGCGTGGGTAGCGTGTTGATATCAGGGAGCCTAGGTGGTGTAATGGTTAGCAGACTGGCCCGGAATGCAAAGAGATGTGGGTTCGAGTCCCACTCTAGGCACAATAATTCCCATTTTCATCACCCCCATGACACTGGTGCCATGACCAGGATCCTATTCAAGCTACGCGTTGTATAGTTGTAGAACCTACCCTGTGTATGTGTAAGTGCATTGCCTGTATGTATGTAATTGTAAGCATTACAAGACTTACAATTCCAGGGGGACGAGTGTAGTGGTCTGCACTGACCTCTTAGGCAAGGAGCCACATAGACAGGTAGGCGTGGGTAGCGTGTTGATATCAGGGAGCCTAGGTGGTGTAATGGTTAGCACACTGGCCCGGAATGCAAAGAGATGTGGGTTCGAGTCCCACTCTAGGCACAATAATTCCCATTTTCATCACCCCCATGACAGTTATATCAGTTATTTAACAAAAGTTTTGGATTAAGCCACCATTTTTTCCACCGAGTCTCTAGGATGTGCGCATGCGCCAAAAAGTGGCTCGGGTACCCGAGTTGATTAATGAGGACGTTTCAGTTTGCACGAGTCTCTCACCAGATGGCGACTCATGCCGGTCTCTGTAATGCTTTGGTTGAATAGAAGCACACACAGCTCAGGTGTGTGGTGGGATGTAGGTGTGTGGTGGGGCTGTAGGTGTGTGGTGAGGGTTTAGGGATGTGGTGGGGTTGTAGGTGTGGGGTGTGTGTGTGTGGTGGTGTAGGTGTGTGGTGGGGGTGTAGGTGTGTGATGGGTGTAGGTGTGTGGTGGGGGATTAGGGATGCTAAAGATTGTGAGGTGCCACTCTGCAAGACAACCCTACACCTCCACCACAAACCACCTACACCCCCACCACACACACCGTCAACCCCCACCACACACACCTACACCCCCACCACATCCCTAAGCCCCCACCACACATACGCCCCTGGAGACTAAACCCTCCGAGCCACACATTGTGACTGGATATGGTGCCGCCACCTAGTGGGTACAAACGTGCCGTCCCCTGGTGGTACACCGAAGAACTAACTAGATTGGTGATAATCTTTTCTTCTTTTTTGTTGGTAAATGTGTTTATTCTGCTGAATAGGTGCACGTTCTTTTGTCAGGCCGATGCGCTGGTCTTCCAGCCATTATTTGAATTTGGGATTATTTACACAAAAATGGCACGTAAACTATGTATTAAAGTGAGTGGTCGAATACACAATGTCAGCCTATACCGCAATGGATACATATTACATGTATTCTACTGTTAGTGTTGCCCCATCGTGGTTAGCTATGTCAATTTGTTAGTAGACCTACTTTGCATTTTATTGTCTTAGTCAAGAGCGTAGCTAGGCATATGCGCGTACGCCAAAACGTCCACATCGTTTTGTCAACAAAAAATCAAATTAAAAAATAATAAAGAGAGAGAGAGAGAGAGAGAGAGAGAGGAGAAATGTAGTAGTCCGGAGTGTCGAAAACTCAAGTCTAAAATGTGTAAAATCCACCAGCTTAAGCTTAATCGGCCCCCTAAACCACCTGCCAAAATTAGGAGTACACATCGTTAAAGGTCTAGCTACGCCCCTGGATACATGTATTCTACTGTTAGTGTTGCCCCATCGTGGTTGGGTATGTCAATTTGTTAGTAGACCTACTTTGCAGTTTATTGTCTTAGTGTTGATATATTCTGACAGCAATGCAAGTTCTGCTGTTGGGGTGGGGTTGTTAGTAACACATTGGACTCGCAGTGGCCAGTGAAGTGGTGGGACCGACATTAATGCATTTTTTTTAATATTATGTTATTTTTGTATTTAGACTGTCGTTGTCATTGTAGTTGGCTAACTGGAAATAACAGAGGAATTACAAACACGTAAAATGGGGAAATAAGTAAAATGGCTGTGTTAGTTTGACTTACCCTGAGCAGCAGTGAGCGGCTGAGAGCACATACTGGGCACTGATTATGACTGCCCCACAGGAGTGCTGCCCGAAGAACTGCATGGATGCCTAGAAGCACATGGTTCATGAGGAAGGTTGTTGGGTTCATACATATAGTGATATAGTGATATAGTGAATGGTAGACAGGAAGTGTGAACACTTATTTGTCTCTCTCTTTTATTTATTTTTTGGTACATTAGTGCCAGATTATTATACATGCTATGCTATCAACATGTGTGTGGTCATATATCACCGGGCATGGTGGCCGAATGGGTAGAGTGTGGGAGATCGGGAGTTTGGTTCCCGGTCGAGTCAAACCAATGGCTTATCAAATTGATACTTGTCGCTTCCTAGCTTGGCGCTTGGCATTAATAGGATAGAGCAAGAACTGGGCCGGTATTTATAAAGATTCTTAGAATTTTCTAAGAAATTCTTAACATGCTAAAAATACTCTGAATGTAAAAATATTCTTAAGATTATTCTTAGAATTCATCTGAGACAAACTTTTAGTTTAATCTTAAGAATAACCCTAAGAAAATTTTCAGATGGAATTCCCTACGTTGCTAACAACAAACTCAATGGCTTTGAGCAATCTTCATAGAGAAAACGTGAAATATCAGCACTGTAGAGGCACCATCAGTACGCACTGTGAAAAGTCAGTACCCGTCCTGATATGACCTTAGATGTTTCAATGACGTAAAACTCCAACAACCAACTGTATAAGGTCATATCAGGATGGGTACCGACTTGTGACAGTGCACAGTCGTGACGATTTTCTAGTGCTCCCACACTGGGAGACCAGGCCACCAGCATCATGACCTGACACGATCCACCACCAGGGACTGCACCTGGCCCTTGGGGCCCTCCGCACCTCACCGGTTCAGAGCCTTTACGTCGAAGCCAATGAACCATCACTTAACAACAGGAGAATCAAACTGGCCATGCAATATGTGGTCAAGATAAAAACTAATGCATTAAATCCTGCACACAATTGTCTATTCGAGCAACATGACGAATCCAGGTATGAAGCCAGGCCGAATTACATCCAGCCACTGAGGCTCCGAATGAAATCTCATTTGGAGGCCTTGGGAGTGGATTTGGACGTGTTGGAGGATGCCAAAGTCCCAGAACATCCCCCGTGGTTGTTGAGAAAGCCATCGGTTATCCTCCGACTCACGGAACTGAGGAAGTCTGGGACACATCCACTCGAGTACCAAGGACTGCATGCAGAGATTCAAGGCCAGTTTGCAGACCACCTCTCCACTGATGGTTCGAAAGACCAAAGCCAGGTAGCTGCTGCAGCAGTCTGCCGACGGGAAAGATTTGGTGTATGCTTGCCCGATCAGAGCTCGATTTTCACTGCAGAAGCCCAAGCACTCCTTCTCACCTTGGAGTGTATCAAGGTATCCAACCACACTAACTATGTTATATACAGTGGTTCGTTCTCTTGCCTCCTGGCTGTTGCTGGACTGAAAACGAATCACCCTATTCTAGCAACGGTCATTTATAAAATGAACCAACTGACAATGGATGGGTATGACATCCACCTGTGCTGGGCGCCTGGCCATGCCGGCATACAAGGAAACGAACGAGCTGATCGGGCTGCGAAGAAGGCCCTGAACTGTGATCTTGAACCGTGTCTGATCCCTCACTCTGATCTGAAACCACTAATAGCCACCCACATAAATCCAAATGGCAACATGAGTGGGATGAAAACATTAAGAAACTTAAAGAAATTGAACCATCTGTGGGAAAGCCACCACAGACTCCTGTGGGATGTCGGCGGGACCAAGTGGTCCTTAGCCGCTGCCGTATTGGCCACTCGTGGCTTATACATGCTTTTCTGCTCAAGGGGGAACCTCCCCCTGAATGTATTGGGTGTCAGTCCCCGCTGACACTCAAACACATTTTACTAAGTTGCGTTGATTTTTTGGCCCTGCGCCAACAGTTCTACACTGCAGACAGTATGCATGACCTTTTTACTAAGGTAAAACAGGAAAACATTTTAGCCTTTTTGAGGGCAGCTGGACTGTACCACCTCATATAGTTTACTAAATAGATTCTATCAATTATTAATAAAACTTTTCTTTTTCTATGGGAATTTGTTTCCCTTGACCACAAATATATGATTGTGAGCTTTCTAATTTAATGAGTGTCTATTAGCACATAATTGATTGTCTGCCTTTACATCTAAAAGCGATGGTTTGAACAAAAAACAAACATTTCTCGCCGTGAATATGGCCTATGCTGCCGACACGGCATAAAGCAACCACCAATCAATCAATCAATCATGACCTGATATCCCACTCTGTCACATTATCCTGACACTGAGCCAACCAGTCCTTGCCCTATCCTGATAATGCCAAGCACCTGGCTAGGAAGTGACATGTATAAATTTTGTAAGTCATTGGTTTGACTCGATTGGGATTGGAAATGCCAAATCTTCCGAACTCGAGGCCTTCGCTCTACCGATTTAGCCATCGCGTCCGATCTCATCAGGAAGGAGGTGAAGAGGTGTGTGGAGGCGAAAACTGATTTATTACAAAAGCAAAACTGATTTGGTAAGAATCAACTATAATCAAGCTGTGGGGGTTCTTGTGACAGTGTGCACGCCTGATGACTTTATAGTGCTGCTCCCTGGGAAATCAGGCCGCCGGCACCATGACCCGATATCTCACTCAGCTACGTTATATGGATGCTGAGCTAACCAGTCATTGCCCTATCCTATTAGTGCCGAGCGCCAGTGATGTGGATTCCGAGGGACACCAGTTTGCCAGGGACACTTCCATTCAAATGCATTATTGTTAACGCCCATGAGCAAATCTTCATACAGAAGAAGTCAAATATCTCCCAAATTACACCATCTAGAAACAAATCGCTTGGTACACATATAGAAAACATCTTTACCATAAAGACTATATTAAATTTATAAGGTTAGGGTTCTTGAATTCTATTAATTTTTAATAAAACTAACGTTTTGCACTGCGCTTACCGTCAAACTCAAGGCATTATCAATGGTCGCGAGCAATGTTCATACAGAAAATACAGAAGAAGTCAAATATCTCTCAAATTACACCATCTAGAAACAAATCGTTTGGTACACATATAGAAAACATCTTTACCAAAAACATTA
The DNA here is from genome assembly GCA_030323885.1 of Branchipolynoe longqiensis. Lineage (NCBI taxonomy): Eukaryota > Metazoa > Annelida > Polychaeta > Phyllodocida > Polynoidae > Branchipolynoe > Branchipolynoe longqiensis. The sequence goes on along the minus strand of CM059200.1, from coordinate 56,478,313 downwards.
TATTAAATTTATAAGGTTAGTGACGATGCTGTTCGATTTTGACGCATGTGCAGAAGCGATGTGTCCCTCGCAAACTGGTGTCCCTGGGAAACCGCAACACCAGGCTAGGAAGCGCCAGGCTAGGAAGCGACAAGTATCACTTCCTATCTCCCATACGCGACCTGTAAATGTACTCTGGAGTGATATTACTTTCAATACATGACCTGCATTAAAAAAAAAAGTAAAAACTTGTTTTATCTGTTTATTTAACGACGTCTGTAGAGCATTTAGATTTGTGTCATCGGCTATTGGACATCAAACATATGGTCAGACTGACATATTTCTTTGGAGCAAACCTGCTGCCACCACATAGGCTACTCTTTCCGATAAGCAGCAAGTTTTTTTTGTATATGCACTTTCCCTCAGACAGGACAGCACATACCACAGCCTTTGATGAACCAATTATGGACCACTGGTTGGAACGGAAAATAGCTCAAACTGCAAAATGGGTCCACTGAGCAGGGTCGATCGGACAATCGACACCTTCACCGGAGGACACCCTACCGCCTAAGCTACGTCCCGCTCCTAGCTGCGATGCTGACAGTGCGATGCAGACATGATGCTGACAGTGGCAGTGAAAGTGACAGTGGTACTATACCTGGTACGGGTACTTGCCCGGGTAGTCCACGTCCTCGCCATTGATGATGAAGGGCATGCGCCCTGTTAGTGTCAGGGACCGCCCGAAGACTGGAGCTGCCAAGAGGCTGAGTAGGACTAGTGATACTGACAACATGGTTCAGCCTAGTGATGCAGGAGAGGGGCCGGTATCAGAATGATAGGTCTTTATATAGAGTTGGCAGGTTGTTGGAGTGTAGCGGTCGTCACAACATCTAAGGTCATTATATAGAGTAATCACACTATGATCCAGGTGTAGTTTCTTCCCACGGTTGCTACCAAGTGATTCTACTCTTTCATATAAATATGTGTATATATATATATTTATTTATATATACAGATGAACCTCGATCCAACGGACACTGATGCAACGGATTCCGGATCCAACGGACACAATCCGCTAGAGTGAGCTAGGCTCCAACACATGTGAAATGCATACTCACACATATGCATACTCATTCACACATACAAACATACCCACATAGTGCCATCCTAGCAACATCTAAGGTCATATTAGAATGGGTACCGACTTGTGATGTGTTGTTTACGTGTTTGGTCCCCTGTTTTCCACATTATCACTATGGCACCTATAGATAAAGAAATTTTGTCGCTGCCACGGACAAACGGCTTTAACGGACAACTGCTCCCCCCTATTAGTCCATTGGATTGAGGTTCATCTGTATAAATATATATGGGTTATTCTTTAAAACTGGGCACCACATATCCGGTATTCACATTATGATGCTGATAATTAGTTCAATCTTTTATTGATGGCAAGTCAAAATAATTATTGTAGGCTCTGTATAATAGGTATGTTAGCAGTTCTACATGTATTGAATCTATCCCACCTAAAATATCAAAATTATAATTGTACGATTTTGTGCTAGAGTGAAAATGTGAAAATTTACACATTGACACCATGCATTTAGCCAAACTTATTTTCAACGTGAAGAAAAATTATTATTATAAGACATAACCTTGTTTCCTTAACTGTAATCAATAAAATCTTGTTTTACTATGTTGTATATATGCTAAAATAAGGTTCTGGATCTGACTTTGATTTTCATGTTTGCTCAATATGTATAAGATCTAAACCAAAAAGTGAAATTCTTCTTCTCCAACTCTGACATATGCACAACTTGCAAACCTTGATAGAAACCTGGATTCTACTATTATTTGGTATGTTTTTTGCTATTATTTGGAAGGTTTTCACTTTTGGTTTCCATGTCACACTTTAGTGTCCTTTTTCAGAGAATGACCCATATGTATAAATATATGTATATACAGTATAACCCCATTAAACCAAACCTGAAGGGACCCTAAAAATGTGTTTGGATTAACCGATCATTGGTTTAACCGAGCTTTGGCTTCGACTTTGACTTGGTTTTTGGTTGTGTGGTGAGTTTGGCTGTGTGTGTGTGTGTGTGTGTGAGCGGCAGCAGTGTAAAGCTAGGATTCCTTACACGTGGTATTCGGCATGCGAATGCGGCATGCGAATGCGGCATGCGAATGCGGCATGCGAATGCGGCATGTGAACGGTTTGGGTCCTTTCACCCACACCCACACCCACACATAGTGTCAGGTTTCTCTACCACTGTTTCCTATGGCAAACGCAGCAGCATTCGCATTCGCATTCGCATGCCACACCAATGGCTACATGGACCGATTCAGTTGCCGCATTTGCATTTGCATTCGCATTCGAATGCATGGAATCACCCCCATTGACTTAAGGTGGCATTCCTTACACGTGTAATGCGTTATTCGAATGCCATCATTCCTTACACGCGTTATGCGTTATGCAGTGAAGTATATAAAAAGTACATGTGTGCAGGCGACATGTGTGTTACATAACTTTCTGCAAGCTGAAAGTACTCCAGCGCAGGTAACAACCTTGTTGTTGGATTTAAGAGAGAGTGTAGATACAGGGCTAAAGACTGGGGGCTACCCTTTGCTGGTGTAGTTACAGGGTTTAAAAGACTCTTTGCTGCCAATCTTCTACAACCGTCCTTCTCCTGGCTGTCCGTAATTATCAGTCGCCTCCTCCAGCCTTATATCAATGGACAAATGCGACTGATGCTTTTCTATTCGCACCACCTTGTCCCGGCTGTCCGTAATTATCAGTCGCCTCCTCCAGCCTTATATCAATGGACAAATGCGACTGATGCTTTTCTGTTTACACCACCTTGTCCGGGCTGTCCGTAATTATCAGTCGCCTCCTCCAGCCTTATATCAATGGACAAATGCGACTGATGCTTTTCTATTCGCACCAGCTTGACGCATTACGCATTACACACCAATCGCTACATGGACTGATCAGGATAATGCATTCGCATTCGCATTCGCAGTCGCATTACATGTGTAAGGAATGTAGCTCATAGGTTTCAAGGCGTTTCGATTTTTTGTCACATTTGCATTCGCATTACGCATTATGCGTGTAAGGAATGCGCCCTTTAGATGCTTTTCGATTTTTTTGCCGCATTCGCATGCCGCATACCGTGTGTAAGGAATGTAGCCTTTAGGCTAAGCGTAGGGGCAGTGTGGGTGTGGGTGTGGGAGTGTTCGAGAAGGGAGGAGTGTTTGCTGGAGGGGTAAGTGTGTGTGTGTGTGTGGGATGGCGGGAGTGTGTGTTGGAGTGGGCAGTGTGTGTGTGTTGGAGTGGAGCAGTGTGTGTTGGAGAGGGGCAGTGTGTGTTGAAATGGGGCAGTGTGTGTTGGAGGGGGGCAGCGGGTGTGTGGGAGGGGCACTGTGTATTGAAGGTGGAAGTAGGTGTGTTGGAATGGGGAGTGTGTGCGTGAGGGGGGAGTGTTTGTTGGAGGGAGGCAGGAGGGGTTGGAGGAGGGACTGTTTGTGGGAGGGAGCAGTGTGTGTGGGAGGGGGCAGTGTGTGTGTGGGATGGGGCAATGGGTGTGTGGGAGGGGGACGTGTGGTTTAAACGTACTGGAAGTGGCACTGTGTATTGGAGGGGGAAGTATGTGTGTTGGAGTGGGAAGTGTCTCTGTGTGTGCGGGGGAGGGGAGTGTGTGTTGGAGGGGGGACAGGAGGGGTTGGAGGTGGCAGTGTGTGTGGGAGTGGGCAGTGTGTGTGGGAGTGGGCAGAGTGTGTGGGAGTGGGCAGAGTGTGTGGGAGTTGTCAGAGTTTGTGGGAGGGGGACAGTGTGTGTGAGGGGGACAGTGTGTGTGAGGGGGACAGTGTGTGTGGGGGGGGACAGTGTGTGTGAGGGGGACAGTGTGTGTGAGGGGGGGGGCAGTGTGTGTGGGTGGGGGGACAGTGTGTGTGGGGAGGGGACAGTGTATGTGGGAGGGGACAGTGTGTGTGGGAGGGGGCAGTGTGTGTGGGAGGGGACAGTGTGTGTGGGAGGGGACAGTGTGTGTGGGAGGGGACAGTGTGTGTAGGAGGGGACAGTGTGTGTGGGAGGGGACAGTGTGTGTGGGATGGGGCAGTGTGTGTGGGATGGGGCAGTGTGTGTGGGATGGGGCAGTGTGTGTGGCAGGGGGTAGTGTGTGTGGCAGGGGGGAGGAGTGTATATATAGCTGGTATATATATAATATAGGTCTATACAGTCAAACCTTTCTAACCAAGCATCGCCACAGATCGACCACTCCCCTTTATCGGTCGCTTTATTTGGGTCCCACGCAATTGCCCATAGAATACCACTGTAACGATAAGAAATACTCCCTAAAATGACCACCTCTCTAAATGGACCATTTAAAGTCAGTCCCATGGTCGATTTAAATAGGTTTTACTCTATATGAAAAATATATATCAATATATATGTAGCTGTTGTATATCATCTATATATGTGTTATACAGTGATACAGGCATGAGTCAGAGCAAGGCGAGGAGTAAGCGGCAGCTGACGGCACCAGGCGAGGCAGAAAAGCATGACCAGTAAATATTATATATTTATTATATATATCATATATATATATTATATAAATTATATATATAACAGGTATTATATATTATAAATATTATATATATTATATCATTTCACCTAAGTAGAGTGGCGGAGTGGTTAGAGTGTCTGCCTTTTTTCTAGGTTGGACTCCTAATCTGAAGGTCAGTGGTTCGATTCCCTGTGCCCCCACCTCTGCCAATTTGGATTTCCACCGCTGTCTAACCTACAGCGTCATCAAAGGCCAGTTGCTCTCATACCATGTCTATGTGGTGTGGGAGGTTAAAAATCCCTTGGGTCGGTAAAAGTGTAGGCTCGGGCTTTCTATCGACAAATTGTCCAATGGTGAAAACAAGCCTATTCAGGCTTATCCATGATAGGCAGTATGAATCTTCAACAGAGGTCAATGCACTCACTACACAAACACCCTTGTAACTAACTTTCCTTAATCCTGCATGTGAATTATGCCAGCTGAATGTAATCTTAGCACTGGGCAGAAACCAGAGAACCCATTTCACATGACACACATTTAGGTCACCACTGCTCAATGACTTTATTTTTTCGTGATTTCAGACTAACTCTATTCCATTGTTCTGACCTAATGATTTGAGCGTCTATCTCCCATTTTGGGAGATCATGGGATTCGAAGCCACGGGTTCGAACTCTGGTCAAGTCAAACCAATGACTTATAAATTGATACTTGTTGCTTCCTAGCCAGGTGCTCAGATAGGGCAAAGCCAGGATAATGTCAGGATAATGTAACTAAGTGGGATATCAGGTCATGGTGCTGGTGGCATTGTCTCCCTGTGGGACAGCACTATAAAGTCACCATGAGATGAGTGTGCACTGTCACAAGTCAGTATCCGTCCTGATATGACCTAATATGTTGCTAGGACGTAAATCTCCAACAACCAATCAACTGGCACACTTGACACATCTGTCCTGGCACATGGCAGAAGGTGCTGTTCTTTTCGATGTGGTCGATGACAAATCCGGCACGGTAGGATTGTGTGTTGAGTCTTGGGCGAATCCCACCATGACGGGGCCCATCCCTCTCCAGGTCAAACCGTGGCTGTTGAGTTTGTGGAACTCTTCCGCTCATCTGGCCCTTGTCTTCATATCATGGAGATATCCGCTCAGTGGTGCCGTGTTGACACCAGCTATTTCAGCCATAACTGGGAGACTCATGGAGGGTGGGAGGGTGGGAGCGTATACCTTCCGGTATAAGTCCACTACCCTCTGCCCAGCCTATGGTCTCTGGTGGTGGGTAATTTTGGGTGCTACCCAATATGTTAGTTTTTCAACCTGGGAAATAGTGGCCAAGGGCAGGAGTTCACGGCTTCTATTCATAAAGGCACAACACAGTTTGAAACTGATCATATATATCTCAAGCGTCAGCAGACAAAAGATTGTCTCCTTCACCTACCAGACTCTCTGACAGCAGCTACACATACATGTCCAATGTGCACCCGCACATTCCGAGCACAAATTGGACTCATCAATCATTGACAAGTTCACAACAGATGATGAGTTGATGTCATCATCGCCATTGATGGACAACCAAGAAGAAGTTTGTGAGTCCTACTGCACACATTAATTCTTGCCACTGCTGTAGGTAGGCCAGGAACATATAAGCATATCACCTGGAACAAATTGGTAACAAGCTGAACATTTCAGGAAAGATACCTAAACATATGACAAGTATCATATAAAAAGTCCCTGGAACTCCTCATTGAGCCAAGCCAGGAATTCAAAATGGCATCCAAGATGGCCGCCATTTAAATTTGTATTATATCTTTGGAACCAAACAGGGTAGAAATCAAACTAAAGTGTTTACATATAGGTTTTCGCACCCAGGGAATCCAAAGAAACCATTTGGTAACTGATTAAATGAACACAACAATCCAAAATCAAGATGGCGTCCAAGATGGCCGTTGTATTTCTGCTGGAATATATGTTTTAAACCAGATATGAGGGCAATGCAAAAAGTGTATATAATTATAGCTATTTTCAAACTAGCAATCCAATTATATCATTATTCACTTGATTAAAAATACAGAAACATTTTTTTAAACAAGTGGAAACTAATCAATGGCAATCAATATGGCTGAAAATGGGAGAAAAAGACAAACCACTGAATGATATATAAAGTTTCGGAAATAAAACCATGCATGTCGTGTAAGTCAGGAAATATTTATTAACTGAATAGTACATTAAATAATTATGCAAATTATTCTGTTGCATCATGATTGGTTAAATTGTTATTGTGTTAATCTGAAAGGTGGAGTTGTAAACTAATATGAATAAGCAATGCTTAGGTCCGACCCCCGCTTGGTTTTCTGTGGAATTGACATGTTATTCTGAACTGGTTCCTAGGAAGGGAGTGGGGACCAGGAGATTTGTGTCTCTCAGTCGATACTTTTGTCGTTTTTCTTTTAAAGCGTTCTCTTCTTGGGCCTTACTGTTACTTTAGATTGAAATTTAGAGGTTATTTTTTTATGTTCATCTCTCTCTATATATATATATCTAACATCTTGAAACACCAAATGATATGGACCAATGAAATCACAGCTATATATATCAGGGATGAAAGTCGTCTGCCGGAAAAAAAAAAAAGTGGAAATGCGAATATTCTCCCATAGGTTTAGCATTGTTAGGGAATCGCGGGGAAATTCCTGAAGTGGGGTTTCATATATATTGGTTTACGCTGATAGTGCTGCACCGTTTGGAGCATTTATTAGTAGTATACGCTGATAGTGCTGCGCTGTCTGCACCACATAGTAGTATACGCTGATGGTGTTGTGGGGTTGAAAAATCCTGGAAATCCGCGGAATCGCGGAGATCTTTCATCCCTGATATATATAGTTCTGCAGAAATAGCTGTTTCCGGTTTCTGGATTCTGGTGAATTCATTTCCCCTCTCTATGACTATGGGTGTTGTTTATGTATATATAGGACATGGTCTGGAATGAGCGGGAACGCTCATTCGGGTTCATTGCTGGGCGCAGGGACCGCGAAGCTGACACGCCCCCCACCCCTGCCATTGCCGCCGGGGTGGCGTGGGGCGTTGAGGGAGGTGGGGGAGGGGGGGGGGGGGTGAAGCCCCCCAGGTGAATCCAACTGGCAGGGGAGGGGGCTTCCACACCGACACTCAACTCCTGCCATTGGCCAACCAATCACAAAGCCAGATAATCGACACACCTCCACACCAGAACACCAATCAGATCACAACACAAACTGGAGCCCATGACTCCAACCCATCTAGTGGTCAGTCTGCAACAGCCTCTCCGACTGACCACATCTACAAACCTGTTATTCACCCGCCCACCCACACCTGCGGACTGATTGGCCGAGCCAATCAAAACACAAAACAACAAATCAAACAACATTTATCAAATTACCAATGAAAGACATTTGACACTTGAGTTGTTATCTACCACACGATTGACACACGAGCAATTGAACTATCAAATTGGTATGATATTCAACAAATCATAATTATATTGTTTATTTACTTCTCTCATCACCAATTTTATTCGCACTGCATGTTAAATGTTATCTTCTCATATAATCACATGTTATTGCTATGTTATATCATCATATGTGCTGCATTTTACATCTCATCCCATAAACTGATCATATACCATGACCTTCTGTCGGTCGTTACTGCTCTCATACCAACATAACTGATGATGATGGGGCGGAGGCGCCCGAATAAAAGCCATGTCTTCCCAAACTCAGCTTCCATGTCTTCTGTGCCCGAGAGCAATGTGCTAGTCATTAGCCTCCCCCTGGGTGGTTCAGTATAAAACAACAAATGTAAAATAAGAAATATCAGACAACGTGAACCAAATACCATAGGCCAGTTATTGTGATAAACCAACATGCATACTTATGAAATACTCGGATACACATATTTCATGACAAGAAATGGTAAATTGATCATTTATGCTATAAAATACTTAAACGCCGAAGCTAGTCAATGGAATGTAGACAGCAAATCGATCCATTCTTTGAAGGGGAACATGTCAGTCATACAGTAAAACCTCTCTAAATCGACCAACCATGGGACAGACTTTAAATAGTCCATTTAGGGAAGTGGTCAGTTTAGGGAGTTTTTATTTTTCCCGCCGAAATGGTATTGTATGGGTGCTCGTTTGGGACCCGTTTTCAGCGCTTGCGCAGTCGGAATTACGAACTACTCTATTATTTGTGCAAAATATAACCTACTTAGAACTGAGGCTATGCGTCAGCTAACTATGAAACGATCCATTATTTCTGATTCATTGATTGTTGATGGTTAAATCTGATGTAGGCTAGTCAAATTAGATGTACTATCTGTTCTTTTTGACTGAACTTTCGACTACACTTGTTTGACCTTTGTCACTTGTTTGATGACGTCACTGTTCTGGTTCTTGACCTTTAATGACCTTTTTGATTGGATTGATAACCTCACGGATACAGTTTAAGTAACATCTGTTCTTTGTTGAACTCATTTGACCTTTTTGACTGGCCATCTGTTCTTTGTTGAACTCATATGTAGTTGTCACATGAACTCTTTTGACCTTTTTGACTGGATTGATGACATAGTGTGATGTTTCTATTTTGTGAAACTACATGTAACTTTAAACAATGGCTATCTCACTCTTAAGCCATGTTCACAAGGGGCAGTTAATTCGAATCATATAAATCAACTTGCCTAGTTCGGCTCACATTTGGCGTGTGAACGCGCGGCTGAGGCGGTTTAGGACTGATTTGACTCATATAAATCAGATTTTAAAACCCACCTAACTAGGTGGTTTATATGAACCAAATTTTATGATTCGACTTATATCACCCGTGTGAACGCAACCGACTTACTTGATGCGGATTAAGGATGTCACACGCATGCGCAGTCGAGACCTTAGTTTGTTGACTTTCCGGTCGATCAAAAGCGCATATTATATAATTTAGTCTATGAAACCGCTAGCTGTGCACAGATATTTTTTTCATCATTTATTTTTAGGGTTTCACTGCCCAGCAGAAGTTTTGACCCTTCCAAACCAATACGATTCAGTCCATACATATCTAGGTCGAACCCACACTCTCCTGTGGCGACGTCGACTAACCGAAACTGGCGCTGGTTAGTATAGACTTGCTCATGCGCTGATATCGATTTCCGGCCCAAGTACTGCCCGTGTGAACGGGCGTCTAAACCGATTTATATAATTCGCCTTGTCTAAATTGATTTAAAGTTTTCCCGTGTGAACACGGCTTTATAAACACGTATGGGTGTTTGTTATAATTCTGCACCTGAATGGCCTAAATAGTGGTTACTAATGGTTTGTATTTTGTAATATGTAATGGTGCAAGTTTGAGGCAGCCATACAAAAAAACGACCCACTGAAAAACCATTGGTTAGTTAAGATATGATATATATTGATATGTATATTTGTAATACTATTTCTTGAACATTGCTTCCATGAACATGCTATTTTGAGTCACTATTTGACTCATTGCAGTCGCATGTGTTACTAAAAAATAAATGTCAAATAATAACCTAAAATCTTTTTCTTGTACAAATTGTGTACATCAGTTGAGTAACATCTTTTTTAAGCACCGAGGCTCTGGTCTTCCGGCCTTAACAATTATAGTGCATATGAACTATTTATGGATGAGATGATGAGATGGTATGAACAATAGAGACAATAGTAGGTTAAAATGAGGCATTACAAATATAGTGGGGATCTTATTTTGCACATGTAGACTGGAGAATAGCCATTTACCTTTAGACTATATCAGTGATTTGATGATCATACCTGTGAGGGGACATTAATATAATGGGCATGACTTGCTGATACAGGTAGTAGTGGATTTTGGATTATGAAAATAATGGTTGCACGACTCATTTAAATTGTCTTGGTCAACTACAACTTTGTCGGTAGTATATGTTTTATTGGTTTAGTCAGGTGTTATAGGCTGGTGGGTAGGCCCCCCCTATACTTTGGTAGTTATTTCATTTACTCTTTTTGCCAGGGGGGGATTTCAGAGAGGGAGAGAGAAGGGAGTGGTTTGGGACTATGTATTTATTTTGGTTCTCAACTTTTGTGGTCTATCCAGGTATGGCTAGGTTGGGTACTTAACCTTTAATCGAGATTTAAATTGCAGGTAGGTTGTTGCATTCCAGGTTTAGGCAGAGAGTTTGTTCCAGAGTTGGCTTCCCTAATAAATAGCTGCTCTTTTGAGTTTGTTAGTCCTTGGATAGGGAATTTTCAAGAGGTTACCATCTGCTGCCCTAGTATTGTGAATACTTGTGTTGGTATATATTGTGTCTTGGGCTCTATTGTACATGAGTCCTAAGAGATGCCTTTTGCACTTTGTTTCTAGTTTGTCCATTCCAGCTTTAGCATGTAGTTCTTCTGTGTGCAGATGTTGACCTTTGTAAACTGTCCTGAGTGCCCTATTTTGTACTGTTTGAAGCTTTGCTTGTTGCTGTTTTGTGAGTAGTTCATATAGTAGGCTACTATAATCAATTATTGGGAGGATTATTGTTTGGTACATAAGAAGCTGTTTTTTCACTTATAAAACCCCTGATTTTTCTGAAGGTGTTCAGTTTCCTTGCCAGTGACTGATTTAATGTACTCAGTTGTTTATTCCCATTTAGAGTTCCATCCAGTTCAGTTCCCAAATATTTGTATATCTCTACCTCCCTTAGTGTTTCATTCCCAATCTTTATTTGGACTTCTGGGGCTTTGTCCCTCTTGTTCTTGGTGCCATAGATAACATATTCAGTTTTGATTATATTGAGAGTTAATTCTGCTGCTTTTGCTAAGTTACTGTTTGATACCAGTTGGACTGCATCTTCAGCAAATAAAATGCATTTTGTTTGCCTCAGTGCTTGGGGTAAGTCATTTATGAACAGAAGGAATAGAAGGAGGCCCAGTGTTGATCCCTGTGGTACACCAGTTTTTACTTGTCTTAAGGTTGACTCAATGCCATTTAGTTTGGTACTTTGCTTTCGATTGGAAAGATAGTTTGTCAGAAAGGCTACTGTTTTTGGACCCAACCCACTCTTGACAACCTTCTGCAACAGGATTTTATGATCTATAGTGTCAAATGCTTTTTAAAAATCAATATATACTGCTATGGTAAGTTTGCCTGAATCCATTGCACTGAGAAGCACATCAAGGAGTGTTGAGAGTGCTTTGGTTGTGGACCTGCCTTTCCTGAAGCCATTTTGTTCACCTGGTAGGTAGTGTGTTGCTTCAAAAAAATGTTATATTTGATCATGAATGAGTTGCTCAACTAAAATAAGTTAAGGTATTTTCTTGTTTCTTTGTTTGAGTTTTACATCCTAATTCGCATGAACCTTTATTTAATATTTAAAACACTCTTTATATCATTCACCAAGAATGGAGTTGTATGTGAAGCGATTCCTGCAGGTGGTACGTCATCTGGAGCGACACGACATGCAAATCATATCTTAACTATAACTAAGGTTTTTTCAGTGTTTTTTTGTTTGTTTTGTATGGCTGCCTCCAATTATCACCATTACATATTACAAAACACAAACCATTAGTAACCACTATTTAGATGATGTACCTTTAAATATTAAATAAAGATTGAAGCGAATCAGGATGTAAAACTCCATCAAGTGCAGAAGTATAACAATCACCCATATTTGTTTATTAGAGTGAGATAGCAGACATCTGTTTAAAGTTACATGTTTTTATTGTTGTTTTTTTCTTGAAGATTGATACTGCAAGTAGCCCTCCACAGGAGCAAGCTTTAAAGTCTGCGCGGAGCATGGCTTTTAAGCTTGTTTATAATCAAAAGTTACTCCAACCTAAAGCAAAGTAATTTACAGTGATCGGCCTAATAGATGGTAGAAAATCAAAACTATCTGATTATGCAACTTTTAACATTCCAAGTTTGCCTTTTATTCACTTAGCGCGTTCTTAGTCATCGCAGCTGGTTGTCGCTGTGGGTTTGAGGACGGTGTGGGCTCTGTGTCTCCTGAAGAAGATGTCTTGCGTGACCGCCTGCCTTGTTCTGTCGTCTCCGCATTAGACAGCTTCTCTGCTTTCAGATGAATAAGCTTAATGTTTGGTATGTAGCGCAATTCCTGAGACCAGTTCCTGAAAGGCCAGCAATGGACAAGTGCTTTATATAAGATAGATGGACTGATTATTGTTTGTGTTTTTGTTTGTTGGGATTTTACATCCTGGCAACATCTAAGGTCATATCAGGATGGGTACCGACTTGCGACAGTGGATTGATTGGCTGTTGGTGTTTTACGTCCTGGCAACATCTAAGGTCATATCAGGATGGGTACCGACTTGCGACAGTGGATTGATTGGCTGTTGGTGTTTTACGTCCTGGCAACATCTAAGGTCATATCAGGATGGGTACTGAGTTGCGACAGTGGATTGATTGGCTGTTGGTGTTTTACGTCCTGACAACATCTAAGGTAATATCATGGTTGTTGGTTGGTTGTTGGAGTTTTACATCCTGGCAACATCTAAGATCATATCAGGACAAGTACCGACTTGTGACAGTGCACACTCATGGCGACTTTATAGTGCTGCCCCACTGGGAAATCAGGTCGCCAGCACCATCACCCAATATCCCACTCAGTTACATTATCCTGACACTGAGCTAACCAGTCCTTGCCCTATCCTATTAATGCCGAGCGCCAGGCTAGGAAGCGACATGCATACGACCAATAGCCGACGTCGGGCCGACGGACGGCTGTGTGCTATCTGGGACAGTTTTACGTCATAGGATTGACTCGACCAAAGTTCGAACGATGTACCCATGATCTACCAAAACGGGAGACGGACGCTCAACCCAGTCTGGTAAGGTCATATCAGGATGGGTACCGACTTGTAACAGAGCACACTTATGAACTAAGAGTATCTATTGCTGGAAGATCTGCTTCAGTGCTGACAAATGTGTGATTTTAGAAAATATAACTACTCCCAAACAATACTGTTCCATTGCTTCACCCTCAGAGTAGGCCTAGCCTGAATATGAATTTGCTGCCGATAATGGCGTAAAACCACAATCAAACAATCAATCAGTCAATACTCTAAAATGTGCGGAAATAACGGGTGGCATTAATTTAACAGACCAGCCTACCCCAAATTTCCTATTTCAGTATTCCAGTGAAAAACATGATGTACTTCTTTTTTTTTTAACCAAAGCAGAACCAGGCAGGCCATGGTCATGCATCCGATTCACCCTGAAATACAAAATGGCTAACCATACAACACAACCATCCCACCGAATCGCAGTCCTGAAGGGTCCAGGGGTGTTCTGGCACACTGGCATACTATCTAAGGACAGGGCATGGGTGAAAGGATGCTGTAACAAACCACAATGGGACGGGATCCTCTCCCACAGGCCTATATGTGACGTACATAGTAGGCTAAGTTATCATATACAGGTTAGGAAAAAACTTTGAAAATTCAAAAAAACTAATATAGAAACTACTAACACCCAAAACCGCAAAAGGTTGGCCTGAGAAAGATCAGGTAAACACTCCTGAGTGCGGGACCAGACCAAACCAGTATCACAGCTGTCCAGCGTTGAAAACAAGCACCCTCACAGGAGCTTATACGTTATGGGCAGAATATAAAAACGTATCACAAATTTTTTTTTTTTTTTTAAGATTGTGTACATTCCACCTTTTGTTGGGACATACAACATTTTAATTTAGCTTATCGGCATACCCTGGATTAAAACTTTGTACAAAATATGCAAAGATTGTACGGGTAGGCAGGCCTTGCCTACCCCAAATTTCCTATTTGGGTACTCCAGTGAACAGAAATTGTGTACAAGTTTTCAAACAAACAAAAACTTAATTTTAAAAATTGCTTACTTTTCAAATTTGTTGGCATACAAAATTTGTATTTTGCGTGTTGGCTTACTCCAGCTTAAAACTGTGTACAAAATACGCAAAAAAGAAAACAACATGTGGGCAGGTAGGCCTTGCCGACCCACAATTTCCCAGTGAATTGTTGGTCTCCAAAACAAAACTAATTTAGCCTTTTAATTGTTTACTTTCCAAATTTCTGTTTTTTGGGTTGTTTTTTTTGTAAATATGTTTATTCTGCTGAATAAGTCTTTTGTCAGTGCCGAAGCACTGGTCTTCCAGCCATTTTTCAATTCAGGGTTATTTACACAAACGGTATATAGAATAAGGTGTACAATACCTGTTGAATAGACAATTTACACCATGTAACACAATGAAATTCTGAAACCCAAAAGTTCATAACAATATGGTACAGTAGTGTCATATAACCAGATCAATATTAGTCAGATCAATGTGAGTATTTACATAGTATTTAGAATGTAAGCAGAAGTTATCTTCTGTATTCAGTTGGTAAACTTGTAGTAAGTTTTAATGTTCAGTTGCAGTTAGGCAAGCGGTATATAAATGTTGGTTTGTTAGGAAAATTCTAGTGTAACTCTAATGTAGTTAGTTATGTGAGTTTATGAATTATGTTGTTGGGGTGGGGTTGTTAATAATACACTGGACCAGCTGTGACCAGTGAAGCAGTGGGACCAATCCCAGTGCATTTAGGTCTTAAATTTTACATTTTTACCTGGACTGTCTCTGTCATCGTATATGGTTGACTGGAGATAACAGAGGAACAGCAACAAATTTAAAAAGTGTGGGCTGGGGGATGGGGGGGGGGGGGGGGGGGAGGAGAGAACGCACATTTTTATACTCCAGCTTAAAATTGTGCACAAAACACGCAAAAATTGTATGGGTAGGTAGGTCTGCATTAATGCAGTGGTGAACCGATAGGTGGAGCTGTGGATGGATTCAATAGGTAATCCTAATTTGATATTTTGATATACAGTAAAACCTCTCTAAATCGACCGACCATGGGAACGACTTTAAGTGGTCCATTTAGGGAAGTGGGCGGCTTAGAGAGTTAGAATATCCTTACAATGGTATTGTTGGGACCCAAATAAAGCGATCGATATAGGGGAGTGGTCGATCTGTGGAGGGGTCGGTATAGATGTTTTACTGTAATTATCTGCTAACATCGTTTGTAGATTATACTCACATGAAATTTGTTAAATTCTTCACAGTTGTAATATCTGGAATCTCTGTATTGAGGGCGAAGGCGAGAAGAAGAAAAAAAGAGAACATTTTAATCAAATAGACATTGCATATTAATCAACTGCAAGCAGACATACATTTTCCTACATAATATTAGCTGGTTGGAACAATAAGTTTTAAAAGAATCAGGTCCATTAGCTGGTTGCTTGATTGTTGTTGGAGTTTTACATCCAGGCAACATCTAAGGTCATATCAGGATGGGTACTGACTTGTGACAGTGTGCACTCATGGCGACTTTATAATGCTTCCCATGGAGACCAGGCCGCCAGCACCATGACCTGATATCCCACCCAGTCACACTATCCTGACACTGAGCCAACCGGTCCTTGCCCTATCCTAATAATGACGAGTGCCTGGCTAGGAAGCTACAAGTATCAAAATGGGGACGGACGTTAAACTCATTCAGCCATCCCGTCTGGTCGATCCATTAACATAAGCATTTGGTATATTTATACATCCTGTACAAAATGGCTGGTGTTTATCAGATAAATTATTATGTTTGAATTACAAGACTTCTTAATGTGTGACGCAATGCTTCAAAATCATGGATAAGTCTGAATAGACTTGTTTTCATCATTAGACAGTTTGTCGATAGAAAGCCCGAGCCTACACTTTTACCGACCCAAGGGATATTTAACCTCCCACACCACATAGACATGGTATGAGCAACCGGCCTTTGATGACACTGTAAGTTATACACAGCGGTCGAAATCCAAAGTGGCAGAGGTGGGGGCATGGGGAATCGAACCACCGACCTTCAGATTAGGAGTCCAACTTAGAAAAAAGTCAGACACTCTAACCACAGAGAACACCACCTGGTTAGATTGAACTATGACAACTAAAGAGTTGTAATGCTAAAATATTGTTCCTCATATCCTTGCACTTATTGTATATTGTTTTTAATTATTAACAACAAAAGTCATGTATAACTATGTAAATAAGTGCACCGCTCACGGCTGGAAGCACTGCAATGGCACTGAAAAAATTACATCCATATGAATCAAATTAATTTACACACAAAAAAAAACATCTAAAAAAAGATTCACCACAAGAGGCCTGCAAGTTTTAAATCTTGTATCAGACAATAACTGCGTATTATCAGACAATAATTGTGAATTATCAGACAATAATTGCGTATTATCAGACAATAATTGTGTATTATCATACAATAACTGCATATTATCAGACAATAATTGTGTATTATCAGACAATAAATGTGTATTATCAGACAATTGCATATTATCAGACAATAATTGTGTTTTATCAGACAATAATTGTGTTTTATCAGATGATAACTGTATATTATCAGACAATAATTGCATATTATCAAACAATAATTGTGTATTACTAACCAAACCCTGGCCAGTTGTAAGTTTCGCGCTCGTCCTTCATTGTGAGCATTATGTTTTGCTGTCGCGCAATGTGCTGCTGACTCCGGTGACTACCGATACTCTGCTTGATGGAAATCTGCTCCAGCTCATCCTCGAAGCGATTCAGATAGCTACAAGTATGTAGGTTTAATTGCGTGTTGTTAAGTCTATAGGAGGGAATTACCATAGAATGAAAGAGAATAGAGATGGGTCACTCTCCTGAAAACTGGCCAGAAGTGTCACATGGAGAGTTAAAATCTAATATTTGAATTTTTAACATTTGTTGGTTACAAATGAAAGCTGGAAATCTCCCCTTTACATATATGTAAAATATAAATTGATGAGATAACAAATAAAGGTGTAGTCCATGATTAAGCTATGGCTTATGGCAGTATAACATGTGTGTCACACATGTTTAGGACACTACACAGTCTGCTTAATAAAAATCTAATCAGAATTAAATAATATCATACTTAGAAGCATATTAACCATGGCATAATATACAGAAATATGTAGTGCTTATATTGATTTTTTTTTAAAGTAATTCCCAGCCATGCTTTATTCACTGAATAATTAGTGTACAATATTTGTGTGGCATCCAGACACCACTGGTTACATGTGTGACGGAAATTTGTAATGTTATTTCTGAAGACATCAACTTTTTTTCTTTTTAAAAATTTAAGCATGCATATATGTTAATAAATACTTCCTTTTTGATTTGGGAACTGTTTTGTTTGATATATCAATGCAACACAAGATGTTAATAAGGATTCAACCACGTCCCATATGTCATGTTACAAATGGCTGACTGTAAAATGTTTTTTTTTATATACAAAAACACTTCCTAACTCAAAGGACCAAAGTTGCACACAGTTTATTTTATTTCCCATATTTCAAATCTGAACATGAATATGAAAAGTATAAGGAAAAAAATAAGTAGGAAGTTTTTTTATTGATGTTTTAAAATCCTATCCCATGCTGACCAGTTTTCAGGAGAGCGACCCAGATAGAATAAGATGGTTCAAGGCTGTAGCATCAGAGCTCCCTCCTTACCTAATAAATGAAGTGACACGGGTGAAGTGTGAAGTGGAGAGTGGGTTTGGTTTAATCAAGCACTGCTTTTATAGTACATTGAAAGTAGGTGGGTGACATATGCACCAATCAAAGCATTAGGAATAGTCAGGTGACCAATACCCTACACCAGAGTAACCTAAATACACACTACCTAATCAGGCCTCATGTATGAGACAGCATTTAGGCACCTCTGCCAGACACAGTACATGATACTCAAAATAGAGTGAGTCACCAGGCAGGGGCACCAAAGAAGGACTGTTACTGCAGAGAAGCGACACACCACGGTGGCTATACCTGTCATAATAGCGAAATAGCGAATGGTAGACAGGAAGTGTGAACACTTATTTGTCTCTCATAAGAATGGACAAAGCCAGAGGATTTTTACAATGTGGTTTCTCGCAAAAAATACCTGCAAATCTCATGAGAATTCTATAAATAGTCCTTATCTTAATCATGTTTGTCTTTCAGGGATGAAAGTGGTGTCCTGCAAAAAACGCGGATTTTTTCCTCCATAGGATTGACATTGTCAGGGATTCGCGGGGGGGGGGGGAAGCTGGAAGTCAGGTTTCAACTCACCTTCTTGTGACTGCATTATCGCCCATACCTAACTGTCTCTTGATTGGGTTTTCTGTTCTAGCAGAAATCTAAGGACATTTAAGAATGGGATTCAAACTAACCAACTGTTGGAATATACATGAGTCAGCCTCACGAAAATTAGCCCATTGGTGCTTTATTTAAGATGTCGGCATCACAATTCTTAAAGTGTAGTGCATTTCTTTGTTGTATATTAAATTATCCCAGAAACAAATATCGTTGTTGTATTTTCTCTACCTTTACATTCAGGATGAATTTAAGGACTTTGCAACAGCTCTCTCAATGCTAAACTATAATTATGACGATTGACGCCGACATCCAATGATCGACGCCGACAACTTCCCCCAATTGGCCTCTTTTTGTGATCCTGACCCATACATATCCTGATAATTACAAAACACAACAAACAGTATAAATTTAAGCTCTTTCAACAGATCTTGCTGAGACAAACTCAAATCTGTTGTAATTTTGAAAATATCTTAATATGGGGAGAAAGTTATGGCATTTCTAATGTCGGCTTAATTGTTAAATTTAGTCTGGATTCACCATTATAATAAACTGTGACCATTGCCACATTGTTACAGCTGTGTATGCTCTAAGTATTTTGATTTTGGTATTTTTATGTGTATTTTCAGTGAAATTAGGTCATGTTCTTTCCAGTGATCTAAAATTTATGAAAATATTCCAATGCAAAAGTACTTTAATCAAGTCCGGAATCATGAAAATGCAGGAACATTTTACTATAGACATGGTTACCAACGCGCCCCTAGCGCAATCTGACATACCAACCCACAGGCTTACTTTGTACTGTCGGGGAACTGCGGAAAGTTCCCGGAAGTTAGGTTTCATACAGTACTCTCATAGCACCATCCTAGCTCCACTCCACTCATCAGTCAGTACAGACCATCCTTGGAGAGTGGTTAAGGGTCCTTGTTATGACTATTAATTCTAGGACTTTCCCGGGGTTTTTTTTTTCAAGGGCCCATATGAACCTTAACAATGGTTGACTACCACGAAGACTGACTTCCATACTGAAACTGTGTACCCCATGTTTGGTTTCCGTGTTACATTGTTCATGATTTTGGCTTCTTTTTTTGGGGGGTAGTAAGTCAAGTAGGTATTCTTGACTCTGTGTATTAAGTATGTTACCAATGCTAAATGTATTTAATATATCCCACAAAATGTATCCAAAATATGCTTATATCATTTCGTGCTAAAGTGAAACTCTGAAAATTTGTATATTGACATCATACATCTACCCAAAGGTTTTTTTTCAATTTTCTTCTTGTAAGAAACAATTCTTTTGGTTTAACTGCAATCAATAAAATCCCGTTTGAATTTCTTGTGTGTGTTAAAATGATGTTATGTATGTTTGTTAAAATGATGATACACAGTTAATTTAACCACTTTCTCAAATTGTATACGCTCTAAATCAAAAAGTGCAAAAAAAGTAATTTAAACTCTGACATATGTACAACAAATAAACCTTCATATGCTATTATTTTTAATGTTTTCACTTTTGGTTTCCATGTCACAAAAGTGGTAGACGGTTTCTGAGAACGATCCATCTACTAATTTATGCGGGAAGGCAAAGTTCTGAAAAGTTACCATTCAATTAGTTGACGCGCCTCATCTTTTGAGTAGACAGCAGCCTCAGAATCTAGATTCTGGTGAAACCAAAGAAGTTTTTCACCTGGAAGAAAACATGAAAAAGTATTTTACTGTTGATTTTATTCATCATATGAGACTGTCTCAAAAGGTGCTAAGCAATATGGGACAAAACTTTGTCCATTGTAACGATCAACACACTATCTACTTATGCATTTGCTCAGGATAAACTGATTTGTTTTTTACATGGTGTTTCATAATCCCAATAGAATACATATTGATTTGAAGCAAATGTCCTTGTGTTTTCAGTGTAACCGTTTCTGCGCTGTTTTGTGTCAATCGTTACTATGGACAAAAAAAACGAAGAGTTAGCACCTTTTGAGACAGGCTCATATACCACTTATGATTTTACCACAGTTGTATGCTCTTTTGGGATGAATTTCTCTGTTCTATTTTACCTGTTTGAAATGTAAATTTTTACTCAGATATGTTTAACCACTGTTTGACACCCAATAGCCGATGTTTTTTCTTGAAGATTTATACTGCCTATCATGGATAAGTCAGAATAGACTTGTTTTCACCATTAGACAGTTTGTCGATAGAAAACCCGAGCCTACACTTTTACCGACCCAAGGGATTTTTAACCTCCCACACCACATAGACATGGTATGAGAACAACTGGCCTTTGATGACGCTGTAAGTTACACAGCGGTGGATATTCAAATTGGCAGAGGTGGGGGCACGGGGAATCGAACCACTGACCTTCAGATTAGGAGTCAGACCTAGAAAAAAGTCAGACACTCTAACCACTACACCACAGAGAACGCTTATTTTTTGTGCTCAGGAATCAAATTTCAGGGATGAAAGCCATGCCTGGCAAGAAACGCGGAAATCGGGGTGAGACATCGGCGCCACCTAGCGGGTAGTTATTACACCAACAGCAAATTTCCGCGAAAACGTGGATTTCCCCCCATAGGATTAGCCGTGTTAGGAAATCGCGGGGAAATACCGGAAGTCAGGGTTCAACTGTCTATTTTGTCAATGTAACAGGTGCTATTAATTGACATAGTATCCTTCTACACAGTCACAGGTGCTTAATAAGTGAACCAGTATCTAAGTTGGATATATAGGTTCAAATCTAGAGAAAGTGTTTTGCTTTAATAGAATTGATGCTTTTATCGGACTATGCAACTTTAAGATTTACCCAACAATTTACAACCAAATCTAAATACTGTTTCCTAATAAGTGAACCAGTATTTAAGTTGGATATGTAGGTTCAAATCTAGAGAAGTGTTTTGCTTTAATAGAATTGATGCTTTTATCGGACTATGCAACTTTAAGATTTACCCAACAATTTACGACCAAATCTAAATACTGTTTCCATCATGTCTTAGTTAACCTCCTACCAGTCAGCCATACGGACCCTGACCGTACATCCTGGCAACATCTAAGGTCATATCAGGACTGTTACCGACTTGTGACAGTGCACACTCATGGCGACTTTATAGTGCTGCCCCACTGGGAAATGAGACCACCGGCCCCCATGACCCGATTTCCCACTCAGTCACATTATCCTGACACTGAGCTAACCAGTCCTTGCCCTATCCTATTAATGCCCAGCGCCTGGCTAGGAAGCGACAAGTATCAATTTTGAAGTCATTGGTTTGACTCGACCGGGAACCAAACTCCCAATCTTCTGAACGTGAGGCCGGCGCCCTACTGAATAAGCCACCGCGCCTGGTGTATATACTAATTACTATATAGAAGATTTACAGTAAGACACTGACATACCCAACGATCCCAATTTGCTCGCCTTGTCCGCTTGGTGTCTGAAAGCAGAAGACAATAAAAATACTTATGCTAAACGTCCAGGAACTTAAATAGTGGAAATAATAAACATTGCTGTTTTTATACTTTTTTTTCAATTGAAAAAAAGTATTATCATCATAAAATTAAATCAAAATGTAAGCCTCCATAAGGTTACACAGTGGAAATAATCAATATTGCTATTTTTAGCTATTTTTAAATTGAAAAACATTGTATGTATATATAAAAAATTAAATAAAAGTAAAAATAATAATAACACACAATTGCAAGTAAACCGAGCTACATGTAGTATTGATATAGTACAATGCCCAACCAAGTGTTGCAGTTTAAAAAGGACCTGGTTTAAAACGGGGCTTTTCGCAATGCGCCAGCGTCAAAGTCGAATGGCGAGCCTGAAAACTTATCTGAATTTCTGGCTGGCTTCTGTCTGTGGGGGAGCTCTCTGGAATTCTAGGCCGAGACAAGCAAGGATTCCTTCGGGAATCATTGTAGTGATTATATTATGCTTGATAGTATATATTATCTTCTACACTAACAAGATAACAAGCAATTAACAAGTTAATAAACATGGGTACAATCTCAATCAGGCAGAAATGCATGCGCATTGTGAAAGCCCCCTTTTAAACCGGGTGCGCTTTAAAACTGCAACACCGGAACTAACAAAGTTCACTGCACTAAACATCAGCCAGCATTGCAGGTCAGAAGGAAATAAATATAATTATGTTAAACGTCCATAAACTTATGTGGTGGAAATAGTAAACATTCCTTTTTTTAATTGAAATAAGAAATTATATAATAATATAAATACAAAAGCAGAGATGCCAACATTATGTGACCAAAAAATAGGAAGAATTTAACATTTTATTAGGAAGATAAGTTTTTGTGTTGAAACATGTGGCATGACAATCGGACAGATATCATGACATAGCATAATTATACTATATATAATTACAATATAGACTTTTTCATACAAATCCCACCAAGTATCCCACCATGTGTCTATGTGTCATTTTGTCGGCTCTGCTTGTCACCATGAGCTGCTGATGTCTTTAAGTTGCTGAGGGTAGCTGATTTTGCCTTTCGTATTAGCAGATTTTGTTTGTTAGGTGGGTGAGAATGAAAATCAGAAGATTTTCACATGGAATCGTAATATCGGAAGAGAGTAACCAATCGGAAGACTTCCTACAAAATCGGAGCAGTTGGCTTCTCTGCAAAAGCCTCACAGTCACAGTCAACAAAACCTTTGCAGGAAGGAAATCTTTGTCCCGGGAGTTCTGCTCAATACAATGCCAGCTTACATAAGAAGCCACTCAGACTACGGTGCACATTCGTTCAAAAGGCAGCTTGACAAGGTGCTAACAGCAATACCAGATGAACCTCAGACTCAGATCAGTGGGTAAAATTTTCCGATATTTGAGATATGGGCTATGGAGAACTACTCTATAATAAATTGCAAATAGTGTATATTATGGTAGATGGTATGTAAAACCAAAGGCATATAAGGTATATGTGGAGTTGGTGATCCATTGCTAATTAAAGATAGAAATTGTATTGCAATATAGATAGTGAGAGAGGGTCACCTCTTGACCTGAGAGAGGGTCAATTCTTGACTTGTGAGAGTCTTTGGAACTCTCCTCACATACCCCCTCCCCTCCAAGTCTTATTTATGGATCTCTGCACACCAGACACAACAGGGCACTGTAGCCAGAGCTAACCATGCCTTGGTTACAAGGATATTGAACCCTCATTGGTGGATATAAAAATGCCTGTTAGTGATTGGAAGACTGGATCATTTGATCACCACCATCTTGTTTCTTGAAACTATATATACAATAAATGAGGGAGTCTCACTCGCCTACCTTTCACTCTTTATCTACTTTCCTTCATTGCCTGTAGTGATTTCCTATTAGCCTATCTACACCACTCAAACCGCCAGCCGTCGACTTTACAACAGGATACACATAGCTAACACCAGCAGATTTAAATTCATTGCCGCACATGACAAAACTGAACAAAGCATCGTCACCACATGCAGAGGACCCTGGTGGTGGAATCTCCGACTTGGCCTGAGCATATAGCTCAAACCCTGTAATCGAATAATAATAATAATAATAATAATAATAACAATAATAATGTCACCACAACAGGTCTATCATAGCTGTATCCTATTGATTGATTGATCACCCATGAAGGCAATCAAATACCTTATCATCAGCAGCTACTGTGTGGTAAGATAACACCAACACTACAGTTGGCCAGCATTGAAAACAAGCCTGGGTACCCGGGCTTATATTAGGTATCCCAAGTGAAATTTTGTATGAGTTCGGAGTTTGATATAAATGATTCCATCTGTTAGTATATGCAATTCGAAATACAATGATACTTCATTTGTCAAAATCGGTCAAGTATTAAGGCAAATACAGCCTTTTTAAATTTTACTAACCCTACTTGAAATCGGTCACGCTGCAAAGTCTAAAAGATAGCATTTTTGATGGTCTCCAAAATTTAAAGGGATCACCCAGCTTGCTCCACAAGGCAGAGGCTAAGAGTCCCTGGTCTGTACACAGTGTATATACAGTTACAGGGGCATGGGGTGGCTAGTTTAAAAAATATAGACCTTCAAACTTGGTAAAAATAGCATTTTCCTTGAATTCACCATTTGTGAAATTAGGCCCCAGAGCACTTTTTCGAGTGCGCTGGTGGTAAAAATTGCCACCCAAATTGATTCTTTTCTAATTATCCCGGGCCTATGGGGTATGCTAGTAACTCTATTTTTTTCAAGGCCCCAAACCATGGGGAACAATTAAAATAAATAGGCTGAAAACACCCGAGAGCCAGTTTTGGCAGGTGATAAAATTTGGTGAAAAACTGGCTTTTTGGAAAAGTTTGAAAAATCACAGAACAAAAACTGTACAATGGAATTGGATGAAATTTTCAGGTGCTATTCATCTTTATCAGATACTTCAATACATCCATAACAACATACATTACAAAACAGTTAAATATTTTATAAGTGAGGAGAAAGAATGCACATTTTACCAAAATCATGAAAAATGTTGAGTTTGAAAAAAATTATAGCTCCCAAAATTAAAACTAAGGAAATGAGCAGTGGAAATGAGGAAGACCAGTTCTCCTGCTTAAACTAATAATGTATCCAAAAACAAATTAAAAAAAAAAAAGTTTTTAAAAAACCCCCAAAAAAACCATTTTTAGTCATTAAATCGCCGTGCGCATGAGCGCCATAGGTTCGCATGAGCGCTGATAATTATGATTGGACAGGAAATTAAATTCTCTTTAATTCAATACCAACTTTTAATGGTTTTTAAATTATATTTTCAGTAGAAAATAGCACTTAAAATGGAAATTTTTGTAACTTCAAATTTCAATCATTTTTTTGCATTTTCTCTAAAATTAAAACATATAGAGTTTTATATTAATGGAAAGCTCGGAATCTCACCTATCTAGGGGTATTAGTACCTTTTTCCTGGGTACTTTGATCAACAAATGGCGTTGTTGCACAAATTGGATGTACACTAGCTAATTCTACTAGGGATACCATGACACATCTCCACCTGGGAAATTACATGGTTTGAGAGTGAAAAATGGGAGTTGGTGGTAGTTTATATTTAGCTATATCAGGCTTATTTATTTGAATAATAAAATGAATCCAAGACCAGGTTAAAGGTAAGAGAACAAAGGTTGTTTCTGCTGTAATACATTTGTAAAAGTCCTTTGTGGTTTGTTTTGGCAAGGTGTTGAAGTGGAGCATTTTTTGATAGAATTTGGCATATTCAACAAGTAATCAGCCTGGGTTTGGGGTACCTACTTATATGCTATGGACAGTATAAATACAGCCTCAATACAAAAATATATAAAAAAATAAGCGTGTACACTGTACCCAACCACATACATTTGTAGTAATAGCCGGAAAGAGAAAATATACATAGAATATCGCAGAACATCTAAAAAATAACACAAATAGCAAATTACCAAAAATAGGGGAAATAAATCATCCCTGGAATACGAAATGAACAGAATGTTTAGTTTAGTTGACATTTCCCTGGCTGAGAAAGAGTTAAGAGCTTCGTTGGTGTTTTCCTGGCAGCTACAAAAATAAGTGTAGAAGTGGGTCTCACCGCTCTACTTTCTGGACATGGCTGTGTTTCCTAGAGAGGTGGCCGGCAGCCCGACTGTTTGGGTGGACCACCTTCCTGGCTTTAGGTGCTTTTGGCTGGAGCAAATAGGATACGAGGAAAGCATTAAGAAATAGCAGTCAAATATACCCCGCCAGTTAAGCTAGTGACATCTGTTGGCAGAATCTGGAACTACTCGAGTCGGGTAAACTCCCCAAGTGCCTATGCATATTCAAATTTATTACTAGACTTGACAAGTCAGAAAATGCTATAATACAGGGACTTGTGAAAATAGAAGAGAGTGATCACAGATTTACGACTGCCATATGGAGGCATTGGTACAAACTACTGTATGTAGGCCTAGTGAGGCGAGTCCCGTGACCAACATTTTGATATCGGTTAGTATGGTACTATTCATACTATTACTTATATCTTATTCACATTAATTTTTATATATCTACCTACTATGGACCAAATTATTTAACTATCATAATCTTGAGTCTGAAATAAAGAATTGAATATGAAACAACCGTCCTGAGGCTGAGACAGCCACATACACATTGGCAGTGCTGCAGGAGTAACTACATGCATAGTCATAGTCACAGACAGTCACATAGTTGATACTGATACTTTTCGCTATATTTTCTAATTAATCATTAATGGTAGCTACGTGCACGTCCGTGCGCTACGACCGTTTTCTGCCAAATATCGGTTCGCAGAAAAATCGTTCTGATAACAGAGGGGTCCCCCAAAATGCTTGCTTTTCATTGGCTCTTACATCTTAGGGGCTATCCCCATGAATTTCAGCCTATGATGTAGATAAAATGTCCATCTACAACCTACAACCTCATGTTTACAATTTGCAAATCCATTCACGTTTTCTGTGTCTGTGCACATTCAGAAGATTTGACTTGATTTCAACACTCAAACTCCACCTTCTATATATTTTGGGTATCTTTAAAAGGTAGATGGACATTTAAATCTGTTATTAATTAAGCATTGTGTGAAGTTTCATGATGCTGTAAGGTCGAAAAGGTACTTTGCTAGGTCCCCAAAGTTTCAGTGTTATAAGATCAAGCATATCAATGACAACCGAAAATCCACAAATGTCACGATTGTGTGCATTTACTTTTATTCTAACAGGTGGAATCGGCAGAGGAGATCTACTTACACTGACAATTTCATTTAAATATCTCGATTAATTAGGAAATTAGAACAAAAAATGACTAAATTATTAAATATATAGGTTTTGCCACTTTTGGGTCACACACTTGTAATGGTAAAACATTAAAACAAAGGAAGAAAACTAACGTTTCATGGATATATGATAGTTATACTAGATTTACTTGTAAGTTGACGTATTAATGAGATTCTTATGAATCTACCAATACAAAGGTAAGGATGAAAGTAGTTACAATGGACCCATGGATATATACTCATTAAAGTTTAAACAATGAGAAATTTCTATAACCTCCTTCTAAATCACTAATGACTAATGTATTCATTTAGTTTTATTTTAATGGCATATATCCTCCAAGTCACTTTTATTTTAATGGGTGAAATCAACAGAGCAGCTACTGCCTACTGAGCTAGGCCTAGGGATCTACTTACACCAACAATTTCAGTGAGATATATCGATTAAGCAAGTTAGAACAAAAATTGACTAAATATCTAGATTTTGGGTCCCACACTTGTAATGCTAAAGCATTAAAATAATGGCAGGAAATTACCCCTCATTACTGAAATTTAAATAGCTCTAGCACGCTTAATAATCAACCGATTGACATGATTGTTGGATTTTCTTGTACTGTTTTCAAAGCTCTTTCCAACAATAGAATTCATTTTCAGATAGGTGTGGTTTGAAAATTGTGTCCACATTCAGTGACATTGCACATATGATATGATAATCATAATCATAATGATTCATGATTGGCTACTTTTAAGTTTTATCTAGGACCGGTAAATTTACAGTTGAAGACTTACCATTCTGCTTTAATCTTTGAAGACCCCGTTACTTTGAGAGTTTATTTTCAAAATAAACTTTACCTCACTTCAGTATTGCCCAGCAGCAATTCAATTAATACACATGTACACACAAACGCAGTTAGTTTTAGGCCACACGTGTTGGCAAAGCAAATGTAACCGGAAGTAAACATTGCAACGATGTACATATTTCGTCGTTTTTTTCATCGCAATTTCTTTAGTTCCATTAAGTGACACCAGGGCCGCGTTCAGGGTCCGTCTCGCAGGCGCCTCGCCGTCTCGGCGATTCAGGTGTTGCGGATTCCCAGGGACACCAGTTTGCGAGGGACACATCGCTTCTGCACATGCGTCAAAATCGAACAGCATTGTCACTAACGTTATTAATTTAATATAATGTTTTTGGTAAAGATCTTTTCTATATGTATACCAAACGATTTGTTTCTAGATGGTGTATTTGAGAGATATTTGACTTCTTGTGTATTTTTGTATGAAGATTGCTTACGGCCATTGACAATGCCTTGAGTTTGACGCTACGGCAGTCAAAACGTTAGTTTTATTCAAAAATAATAGAATTCAGAACCCTAACCTTATAAATTAATATAGACTTTATGGTAAAGATGTTTTCTATATGTGTACCAAACGATTTGTTTCTAGGTGGTGTAATTTGGAGATATTTGACTTCTTCTGTATGAAGATTCACAAACAACAAAAACCCCAAACCCTCCCTTCTCCCCTTTTCAGAGAAAAAGCGCCTCGAAAATGGCCGCCGCATGCATGTTGTTTTGGGGAGTTTTCAGTCGCATTGGTGCGCTGAAGGCTGCAAATCTGCAGCACTGAATGGGCACCACTGAAAGCAGTCCCATGTGGTCGGGAGTTGGCTTCCGGTGTGTAGTGATCATAGGAATTGAGGGGTACTGGGGAGGGGGGGAGGAAGGAAAAAGGCAGCCTAAGAGTCCAACCACAGTCCTCTGAGAGGGCCAGGGGAGGCTGGGTGGTTGGTGTAGTTTTGCACCCCAGTAAGACCCTAGGCCATACCAGGATGTGCACCGACTTGTAACAGCGCGCACTCATGGCGACTTTATAGTGCTGCCCCACTGGGAAATCAGACCGCCGGCACCATGACCCGATGTCCCACACAGTCACATTATCCTGACACTGTGCGCCCAGTCCCTGTCCTGATTTGATAACGCGAAGCGCCGAGCAGCAACAGGTACCCATTTTATAAGTCATTGGTTTGACTCGACCAGGATCCAAACTTCAGTCCCTCCAGATTCACCGGTATGCACCATAAGTCCGGCCAAGGCCAGAGGAAGAAGTGATGTGAGGATGGGATTAGTTAGGCAGAGGGTGGGGTTACCTGTTTGTTGCAGTGAAAATTAGTGGTTACCCAGATAGCACACAGCCGTCGGGCCGACGTCGGCTATTGGTCGCACCGTCGCCATCGACTTTCCACCGTCGGGCCGCCGTCGGGCCGCCGGTGGTGTTCCGACGTTAGGGTTCAATCCCTTTCCACTTTTGATTCACCGTCGGGCCGACGGTGTTGGGCCGCCGCAGGTTTGCATTCATTTTCCACACTTGGTATACCGTCGGGCCATCGTCGGCCCGACGGTGGTGTTCCGACGTTAGGGTTCAATCCTTTTCCACTTGTGAGCCACCGTCGGCCCGACGGTGTTGTTCCGACGTTAGGGTTCAATCCCTTTCCACTTTTGATTCACCGTCGGGCCTACGTCGGCCCGACGGTGGTGGGCCGCCGCAGGTTTGCATTCATTTTCCACACTTGGTACACCGTCGGGCCATCGTCGGCCCGACGGTGGTGGGCCGCGCATGCGCAGTTCTTTAAATTTGGATTCCGGCTCGAGTCGCCCGCGGAACACGTGCGATTGTTGATCAGTGTTCTTTTTCTACCAATAACTCCAGAATTACCCGGAATTTTAAGGAATTATTTAACAGGTATGTTTATTAATATGTTTAGATTATTTTGTAAAAGTTTTGTAATTTATTACGAAGTATTAATGGAATTATTCGTGTTAATACGATTTGAATCATCCGATGCGGTTTGTTTACTTCGAATCCCCACCTGACTCGAGTCGCCGGCTCGAGTTGCCAGCACAACACGTGCGATCGTTGGACAGCGTTCTATTTGAACAAATAACGCCAGAAATCGGAGGAATTTAAAGGAATTATTTAACAGGTTTGTTTATTAATATGCTTAGATTATTTTGTAAAAGTTTTGTAATTTATTACGACGTATTAATGGAATTATTCGTGTTAATACGATTTGAATTACCATGTACGGAAGGTTGACCAAGAACCGCCATCTTGGTTTTTTTCGAGATTCGAAGACACTGTCACTATAGTGTCAATACGTACAGACTATATTAAATTTATAAGGTTAGGGTTCTCGATTTCTATTAATTTTGAATAAAACTAATATTTTTGCACCTGTACGTATTGACACTAGAGTGACAGTGTCTTCTCGGCTCGTCAGGTCGACGGTGGCAGCGTTTGGCGCCGTCGGGCTGCCGGCGGCAGCCGCTGTCGGGGTGACGGTGGATGGTTGGACAAAACAACATCGGCCCGACGGCGTTTGGCGCCGTCGCCCCGACGGCGGCACCCGCCGTCGCCCCGACGGCGGGAGGTTGGACAAAACAACGTCGGCCCGACGGCGTTTTCCACCGTCGGGCCGACGGAGCGGCCGCCGTCGGGCCGCCGTCGGGCCGACGACTGTGTGCTATCTGGGTAGTTAGTAGTGGCACCAAGTCAGCTATGGCGATGAGGTGGGGCCTGCTGGTCCCCGATGTCATGAACTGGGCGACCGACAGTGTTGATGATGTCTGCGTTCTGGCGGTAGAAGCGAGCAAGTGCGTTCCAGGATGACTTGGAAATCCTGGAGAGGATAGCCAGAGCGGCCCTATTGTCGCTGAGTTGGCAGTCAGCATCCTCCATGAAGTCGCTGATGGCAGATCTGTCGACGGCGCCACATGAGGCGAGTATGTGGGCCACATTAAAGATATTAGTTCCGCAGGGACAGCGCTGGAGGTTGGGGACATCAATCCAACGGCAGTAGCCAGTCCTGAAGCGGTTGATGGCGACTTGTGTAGAAGTAGGAAGGCCGACTGGATGGGGGATGTTCGTTCTGACCAGGGTGTACCAGAGCCAGCTTATTAAATAAGGCCACATGCAGTGGTTTCAGCCGATCAAAGCACACCATTTCGATTGCAAATGGCTGCCGCCTATGGAGGCGGCCATTTTTGAGACAAGAAACTGCCTTTGTCGTTCAGACTAGCGTGACGTCACGGGCGCCTCCGAGACGGACCCTGAACGCGGCCCAGGGGACCTAAAGTGTCACTCTGTTGAGCGAGATGCAATAAACTTACAAATTATGTGAAGGAAAATTTTTTTTATCGACGCCTCTAGAGCACACTGATTTTTATCATCGGCTATTGGACGTCAAACATTTGGTCATTCTGACACATTTCTTTCCAGGAAATCTGCTGCTACTCTAAAGCCGTGTTTACACGGGCAATTGTGAAGCAAATTAGGCAAATTGATTTATATGAAGCGATGTAGTGGTGCATTTACACGGAGCAAGTTTGAAAGTGTTTCGGCACCGGGAACCAGCAGCCTTAGTGTTCCGCCTGTAGCCGGCGAGCACTGATATTTGCTTAGTTTACACTCGGCGATTCGACGCCGATCTAGCTGCTACGTTAATATCGCTTGGAATTTAAGGTTAATTTAATTAAATTTCATTATTTGAGTATGTAATTCTGTTAAATATGATCGCATTCAATAGATTTTGGCCTAATCGGTCCCTAACACTGCCGGGCACCAGCGATAGTTACAGCTGAGCTTGTAGCCGGCGAGCACTGCTATTTTACACTATCGCCGCCCGGGAACCAGCTGAATCGCTTCACATAAACCACCTCTCGACCAGGTATTTTTAAAGCGATTCATATGAAGCGAATCAGCCTTAATCCGCTTCAGTGGCGCGTTTACACGGCGAATGTGAGGCAAACTAGGCAAGGCGATTTATATGAAGCGATTTAACTCTCCCGGGTAAACACGGCTTTAGCGATAAGCTGCAAGGGGTCTTTTATATAAAAGACCTTTTTGTTGCTGCCGTTGCTGACTCATGTATCCACCTATTTGGCCTAATGGATATAGTATCTAACTTCCAATCAGAATATTGTAAATTCAAGTCTCAGACTTGTTAACATTTTTTAACACCAAAACTCCTAAGTATTTTGTGTCACCCACAAAACATGTTTTTGCATTCTGGAGCATTCCTCAGACTTAAAACATCAGAGAGCCCGGTGATCCGGTGTGGCGTGCTCAGCCGTGTCCCATGCTCAGCCGTGTCCATCGCTTCTGCGCATGCGTGGATTTATTATTCTTTTTGTATCTCTATTTCCTACTGCAGGAATTCACCACACTTTTATTTATCTTTTCTTGGCTGGGGGGAGGGGTCTAGAATTAGCCTACTTAGGCCACGGTTGTAGTGAATATCTAAATAAGTCTTAGTGAAGTGTCTTAGCTGACAGCTTGAATCTGGATGGAATTTGACGCATGCGCAGACGATGCTGTTAGATTCTGACGCATGCGCAGAAGCGATGGACACGGCTGAGCACGGGACACGGCTGAGCACGCCACACCTGATTCTGAAGGACACCAGTTTGCAAGGGACACTTCCATTCAAATGCATTGTTAACGGCTGTGAGCAAATCTTCATACAGAAGAAGTCAAATATCTCCCAAATTACACCATCTAGAAACAAATCGCTTGGTACACATATAGAAAACAACTTTACCATAAAGACTATATTAAATTTATAAGGTTAGGGTTCTTGAATTCTATTAATTTTGAATAAAACTAACGTCTTGCACTGTGCATACCGTCAAACTCAAGGCATTGTCAATGGTCGTGAGCAATGTTCATACATAAAATACAGAAGAAGTCAAATATCTCTCAAATTACACCATCTAGAAACAAATTGTTTGGTACACATATAGAAAACATCTTTACCAAAAACATAATATTAAATTTATAAGGTTAGTGACGATGCTGTTCGATTTTGACGCATGTGCAGAAGCAATGTTTCCCTCGCAAACTGGTGTCCCTGGGAAACCGCAACACTGGTATATACATTACTTTGAGGTACGCGGGTTATGTCATGCTTACGTGGCAGACGTCGAGATACGTCAGGTTAAGCCCCATGCAGTCACACCTACCCGGACGAGCCCCGGATTTTTAGCCAGACCACCCCAGGACCAATCGCCCGGACTGTATCGGACCATCCCGGATAAAATCACTATTTTCGTCGTTTTTTGCCTCACAGTCACACATACCTTCCCGGATGAGCCCCGGACCAGAGGCCGGATTGCCCCGGACCACCCACGACCACCCCGGACTCCCCGGGTGTAGCCACAGACTAGTCCTGGACGATCCCGGATCGATGCCGGACCACACCGGATCGCCCCTGACCGACCCGGATGAGCCTCGGACCACCCCCGGACTCCCCGGTCTTGTACCCGGACTGGGCCGGACCGGCCCCGGACGAGCCTCGGACCACCCCCAGACAGCCCGGACCAGCCCCAGTTCACCCCAGGTTCACTCCCGGACTGCCCGGACCACTCCCGGAAAGCCGTGAGTATAAAAGAGTGTGCGGCGCTGCAGAGCTCATTTCCAAATCCAGCAGCGCCGAGCACACATCTCACCATGAGCAAGCCTACAGGAAAGAGAATTGCATCCAAGAGGGTTGCTCAGAAGGAGCCTGCAGCACACAAGGTCGCCACGAAAGTACGGTGGAAGCCAGCACCATCACCTTCAACTTCCAGGTTGTCTTCCGATGAAGACTCTAGAGCTGTCTGGGACGTGTCGCCACCTCCTCATCCTGTGACGACACCTACAACAGTCCCGTTGTCACAAGGGACTTTGTCAGTCCGGCGGAAGAAGGTGGACGCTCTACCGCTCACAAGTGAGCAGCACATCGACATGTCTGAGTGGCTACGGTTGCATGACTACATTTATGTGAAAGGACGTAGCGACTACAAGAACACCGCATTAAAGAGATGTGCGTGGGAGGAGAAGGCCAAGGAGATGGGCTTGGATGACCCCAAACCACTCATCACATGGTATGAGTCCATACGGTCAAAGGTGGGGAAATTGAGCGACTTGAAGTCTGGTGCCACAGCGAGGGAGTTGTCGGAGCGCGAGATGTACATACAGGAACATTTCGGATTCCTGCGAAAGTATATCGTGTGGCAGCCATCGAGATCGGGGATGACATTGCAGTTCCGGTTGCAACCCGTCCACGCAGCTTTGACAGCAACTACAGCAACAGGTGTGACTTCAGGTGGTGGCCCTCTCACCTGCATCGATGTCTACGATGAAACTCTCACACCACCTGACCAGGCTCCACCACCATCGAGTCAACCACCACCCGCAGCAGCAATGCCACCCGCAACTCCGCGCCTGGCAGCCAAGGGGAAGGGCGGCCCCCGAACACCCACCAGCAACACCGAACTCGACCAGTTGCTGTCACAACTGCGGGACCAGCAGGTGGAGGCTGGGATCATCAATGTCCGTCTGAGTGGCATGATGGAGCCGGCAAAAGTGTCACCACGGATGCTGTGGGGAACCTGGCTGGGGGGCGGTAGCCGAAGAGATCGACCCGTCGCTTCTCGGGGGGTTCTATTCGGAGAGTTTCCCTTGGCGATGCGGCTACGCTCCCAGTCACTACTACTGGCATGCTAGAAGGAGCCACAGCGTCCACAAGCACGTCGTCCAGAGCCTCAACCAGCAGCCCCGTTGCCATTGCCGGGGCCGGCTTTCCCCGTCCCGGCGACGGGATTACAACCGAGAGCCTCTGAAGTCCTCTGGACGCGTCAGATTATGTAGGCAGATACACGCCAACACTATCGACACAACTGTCACTGGCTTCTTTCGCATGGTTGTTAGGAGGCACTGGTAGCGGTGAGCTAGAATCCTGAATGCATTTTCCACGATGCGGCGCGCCCTGGACAGTCTGTAGTTGAAGATTCTTTCCGGAATTGTTAGGTGACGGTTGGAGAACGGTTTCATCAACCACTTTCTCAGCGCGAACGCATCATCAGCAACTATGAAGAAAGGCATGTCACGCTCATCATGCGGTAGTGGTTCGGTACTTGGAATACCAAGTCATCCCTCTTCAGTGTACTTCTTCAGTTCCGAATGGTTGAAGACTTGAGCGTCGCCTGCAGAGCCATTGCTGCCAACGTCGACCCAGGAGAATTTGTAGTCACCATCCACTAGAGCCATCAATATGACCGAGTGGAATCCCTTGTAGTTGTAGTACTCCGACCCTCCATGGGCTGGGCATTGGATGGGGATCTTTCCCATCAAGGGCTCCCAGGCAATGGTGAAACTGCCATCTTGTGGAGAACTGCTCAGCGATACCTCTCCATTGCTCTTCTGTAGTTGGAGCTTGAATCACCGCCTCGGCATACTCGGCAATTATAGCTGCACACACCTCACGAATGGCAAGCGAGATGGTGTTGTGCGGAACTCGGAAACTGTACATCAGAGAATGATAGGCACATTCTCTTCATTCGACTTTGTCTCCTTCTTCTGAGATGGTAAAGTATTAATTGGTTAACATTATGGTGATGTTGGAGAATGGCTAGTTGGTATTCCTGCAGGACCCTTGCGGGGACATCCATCATCTCCGAAGAGCTGAGCTGTTCTGGTCAAACATGTAATCTGATCCCTTTATATACTCCAACCGAACATGCTCGCTATACGTTCGATAAATGCTCACGGGTGGTTCGCAGAACGTCGGCCAACATTAAGCGACCACCAGACGTGCGCCCTCTATACGTCAAAAATGTCAAGACCTGGTGGAGAAATGGCAACTGCGCATCGGCCATACGTTATGCATACGTTACGACATCATCGTCATACGTTGGCGTTATGTTGCCAATGCGCTGACTGAACGCTCTCCATCAGAGGAAAAGAAGCCAACGTAGGACAACATAAGAACAACGTTCCTCCAACGTGCATCTAACGTATCTCAACGTCCACCTAAAGTAGGCGTAACGTAAGCACCCGTGCGTTGTCGTACGTCAAAAGTTTTGTGCATGCACAAAACTTCGCGAGCCCCTGATGCGCGCCACCATATGTCGACATACATTGACGTATACCAACGCGCAACTGACACGTGCGTAATGCATAATGACATAGCGGCAAAAAATCACATACGTCGACGTACATTTGCGCGATGCGTCGTAATGTGACAGCACCATAAGAGACTTTTGAATGATATGTCTAGACATTATATGGGTGTGAAGACTGTCCCTAAAGTTATTTTTCAAGTCAGGAACCAAAAAGTAAAAATTCTATAGTACTCTAAAACGTGTTGAGGTTGTCTGCTTCTAAGGGAGTAATTACTGCATTTACTGCTATTTTTCCTACTGGGAATATCATTATCGAAAGGGACTGGAATTAGTTGTTGAAATTGCTACTATAACATAAGGCCTCCAGGTGAGGTCATGACTATGAATGTGTGGGTTTTCGCCAGGCTCTAATGTAGTGTACCCTGGCCTCTCGTTTATTAAGATAATACATTTGAGTCCAATTTTGTTTATGAATATAACTTGTATACACGCCTGTATGCAGCTGTAAGGCAAGGAGGTATCCGGCTACGCTATTTCTATTTTCGGTAACAGTAATGTGGTTCCCGGGTTCGACACCAGGAGGGCTCGCAGTGCTATAGGCAGGCTGCCTGCTGCAGCCCGGTGCACTAAATTGGTCATTCGGTCTACAGCTGCGCTCGGCACGACTACTGAGTTCTGGTTTTTTGCCCAGCTACACTCTGCGCACCGACTCCATGCAGCATATCACTCACTATTGTGGGCCCTGCGGCAAGAAGCACAAGTTGCCGGTGAATGAGTTGTGCCCTGTGCGTTTAGTGACAACTACCAAGCAGGCAACTCGGGCAAACCCACTTACAGGTGCAGAGCAGGTAGAAATGCAGGCGGGCGACATGGCGGCGGAAGTGAAGAAGGAGGCGCGTGGAGCGACAGGGGGTGCGGTAGCGGACACCTTGGCGGAGGAGGAACGCGCTTTGAAGGGCCAGGTAGAGACGTTGGAGCGAAAGAAGAGGGTTGCGACATTGTTGCAGCAACAGAGGCAGCTGGAGGACGAACTCAGGCTGCTCGACATAAAGCCGGACGAGCACGGCAGAAGCAAGTCGAGGCACGTGCGCCGGTGTCGGCATGGTCGCAGGTCTTCGTCGTCCAGCTCGGGAAGCAGGACGCCTAGCAGGGTGAGACGACGGAGACGTAAGTGGTCCTTGAAATGCCACACATGTGACAGTAAGCAAGTTAAAAAATTGACCGTGTATGAAATAGTTGAGGCCAAATGCACGTGGTTTCTGGACACTACTGAGTATATAGACATTGAGGCGTGCCACGTGGTAATTAAGCACATTGGTTATATGAGTTCTAAAGCTAAGTTTAATCAATTTACAAATGCCGCCCATGTGGCATATAACACGGGAGTTCGGAAGTTAGCACAGAAAGGTGGTTTTGAGGTTTTTTTTGGTGGTAACAATGAGCTCGCGCTTAGGCATTATGCATTCGAGAACATTAAGGACACGAAAAAGGGAACATCTTCTAACGCGTCAAGTCGGCTGTTCACGTGTGACCGCACAAAGCTGTCTTTCGCCTATAGCGGCGAGCAGGGTTGCACCAGAGATGAAAAAACATCTGACTTTGGCTACTGGTGTTCAAAATGTGGTAGTCGGAGTCATAAACATGATAGTTGTCGAAAAGACTGAGAGCGGAAGAAAGGGTTAAAATTAAAGTTTAAAAGCTATGCTACATCTAAAAATAAATTACTTATAACTCCAAAAATAATTGCGAATGACTTTGAGGTAGATTATGGTAGTAATTATACGTTGCGTAAGAAGTTGGAAGGGTGTGCTTCCCCTGCTCTGCTACGAGTGCCCGCGGTAAATAGCCGGTGCTTTGAAGACGTAATTGCGAATTGCATGAATAATTGCGTAACAACCTTGCCTCCTTGGATTCCTATCGACTCAACTTGGTTACATGTTGCTGATACTAGTTCAGGATATGCCATTACAGCCTACGATAAACATTCAGACTTTAGGGATAGTTGCACTTTAGCTGTAATGCTGAACTGTTTCAAGGGTACTTGTAGTTGTGTACACAAAATTGCCAATGTTACCGTGCAATTGAGACCTTGTCGGGTATTTGTAGAGGCTTTCTACCGGGGGGACACAGATCCGGCCTGGGAGTTTGTGCTGCATGGCGCGATATTTGGCTTCAAAATTGTTGACCAAGCTTTTGATAATAAATACAACAGCTACACATATTGCAATGACACGGAGATGGGGAAGATAATAGAAAAAAAATATTAGTTACATGGAAAAGCTTCCAGCCTGCTCGCATAACCTATTTTGTATTCCAAAGTCAACTGGTAGCGGTTACAGAGTTATAGTCAATTGTAGTCAACCTTATTTAAAGTCGGTAAACAATTTTGTGTCAGAGAGTTGTTGTAAGTTTGGCTATAAAAGTGTCAATACCTTGAATGATATGATGGTTAGGAATGACTATATTGCGGTAGTGGACATACAGGACGCTTACCATGCTATAAGTATCCACCCTTCTGATACGCAGAGGCAGGGTTTAATTTGGGATATTAATGGAAGTCGCCGTTACTTCCTTGACAACCGCCTCTCTATGGGACTTTCTTCAAGTCCATACATTTTTAGTAAAATTTCGGATTTCATTTACCGCTGTGCGGTTCACAGTGGAAAATCATGGGTCGTTAATTATTTGGATGACTTTGCGGTACTTGGTGAGTCCTATCAGGACTGTCTCCATAACCAGCTAAAATTAATGAATATATTACGTAGAATTGGTTCTACATAATTTATGTTAAACAATCAATGCCTTCAGCTAACGTTAGATTCTTGGGTATTGAAATTGACACTATAAATCTTAAGGTTAAACTTTCTTTTGATTAATTAGTAAAACTGAAATCACATTTATTATTATTTGTTAACAAGCGTAAGGCAACCCGTAAAGACTTGGAACGGTTGGGTGGCAGGTTGTCACACTGTTCAGTAGTAGTACATGGGGGTCGTTCTTTCTCGACTTGTGTACACAGTGCGGTAAAATGTCTAAAATTGCCATTTCATAGATTTAGGATTAATGCCGCATTTCCCGAGGAAATACGATGGTGGCTGGATTATGTTGACCAGTTTAATGGTGAGGAGAAGATCCTTGGAAGACATGCAGACACGGTGTCTGTTTACACTGATGCTTCCTTGCAGGGGTTTGGCGCCTTGCATGATACTGACTGGTGTGTTGGTTTCTTTAAAAATAAATTCTATATTAAACGGTTGTCCCATCATTTGGCATTTGCTGGCGATGACTGCTCAAGTGAACACATAAATGTGAAGGAGATGTGGGCGGTTGTTGCAGCGGTGAACCGTTGGTCATACCTTTGGAAAAATAAGAACTTTATTTTTATAACAGACAATAATACAGTACGATCAGCATTAGTGAATGGTAAATCAAAAAATGAATTGATAATGACTTGGATAAAGAAAATATTTTGGCTATCTGTTGCATATAATTTTAATATATCATCTGTTTGTATAAGAACTAACTATAATGTTATATGTGACAGCTTTAGCAGGTGGGAAAGCCCTAACCAGTGTGAAAGAATTAGTAATGTTGATAAAGGTGATTTGTTATGTTGTTCGCTTTTATTCAAATGCTAGTGCGTTATGTGACACTTTACATTATAGGTCTCACGGACCTTCAAATGGAAGCGAAGACTATCGCTGCGCATTATTACGCTCCAAACAGTCTGGCCACTCGCTCAATGCAGTTACGTAAATATTTTTAATTTATAGACGAATTTCAAGGTCTGCTAACTCCTATTCCTTGTTCGGCAACGCAGGTGGTTATATATAGCTTGGTTGTCTCATTCCTTGAAGAATAGTTCCATAACAAACTATTTATAGGCCTTGAATCTTTTCTAAGATCTGAAGGTGTTCCTTTTTAAAAAAATTTTTTAGTGAGGCTGTATTTATACTGTCCATAGCATATAAGCCCGGGTACCCAGGCTTGTTTTCAATACTGGCCAGTTGTTGTGTTGGTGTTATCTTACCATACAGTAGCTGCTGATAAGTTATTTAATTGCCTCAATTTCAGTAGCAGTAGCATTTCAGATAATTGGTTGGTATGGTTAGTAGCCTATGTTAGTTTTTTTTGATTTTCTTGGCATGATTACCTTCCATTGGGCATCCCGCTGGTGGGCCGTGACATATCACATGCACCTTTGCAGTGCAGCTTAGTGGGGGTTTCCTACCCTAATTTGCACAGATATTTTTTGTAAGTTTTTAGGTCCAGAATTTGTTGTTCCTTTACCGTTTGGTTCCTTTACCCCTTGTCTTTCGTTTAATATATCGTTTTTTTTCTCCAGGTGTTCATTTATGTGTCTATGAAACACTTTTTCAATGAGCTTGCCTGGGGTTTGAAGAATTGATATTGGCCTGTAGTTTCCCATGTTTTGTTTGTCTGCACTTTTGTGAATAGGGGTGATGGTTGCCATTTTCCAGGCTGAGATAAAACGCCCCTGCTCAAAGGAGATGTTGAATAGGTCTACTATAGTGGCCGGGATGGCTTGGAGTGCCTCTTTCAGTATTTTGGTTTGTATTTCATCTATTCCACTTGGCTTATTCGTGTCTATGTCATTTATTAATTTTGTTACTTCTATCATATTTGTTTTGCAGGTGGGGATTTCGTTCTGCACGGTTCCTGATCTGTTTTCCCATCTTTTCTTGAATTTTTCTGACAGCTTTTGCCCTATTGTGGCAAAGTGTGTGTTCAGTTTGTTTGCTGCATCTTTGTCTGTGAGCATTGCCCCTCCGTTATCCTGGAAGTTTGTATGCTATTCTTTGTTATTTTTTGGGAATAATAGGTTTACATTTTTCCAGAATTTGTTTGTGTTGTTTCCCCAGTCTTTGTCCTGCTTTATTATGCATTTCTTTTTTGCTGTTCTCACAGCTTTGAGAGAGTTGTTTCTGGCGACATGGTAGGCCAGTTTGTCTTCTATTGTTTCTGCACGCTTTGCTTTATCACCCAGTTTACTTTTGGTTGTGATGAGTGTTAGCAGGTCTTTGTCTACCCAAGGGTCTTGGTTTTTTTGTATTTTTATTTTCTTTATGTGGCACATCTCATCAGTTGATTTTCTTATTTCTGTGATGATGTTGTCCCAATAGATATCAACATCAACTCTGTTTAGTGTGATGTTGTTTATGTTTTGGTGCAGATGATTTTTTAATGTATCTTCTGAGTGGTTTTTTAGGGACCTGCCCATTTTGTATTCATAGTGATTTGTGCTTTTGAGCTTTTTCCTGGTTACATATACTAGTTTGTGGTCGCTTATACCCCAGCTTCAAGTGCCCCATTTTGTGGCATTGTTTGAGTTGGTTAATATTAGGTCTATTGTTGAGCTATTGTTGCTTAGCCTTGTCCTTTCAGTGATGAGCTGCTGCAGGCCTAAGATTTTGATGGTGGTTTGCAGCATTAGTTTATTTTTTTCATTGCTGCTGTAATTCACATTGAAGTCCCCAAGCACAAAGACTTCTGCATTTGTTGATTTTTGTACAGTGTTTATGCTCTTTTCTAATTCTTCAAGGAATACTTCAATTTCACCTGATGGTGGCCCATAGAGGCTCGCTATGACTACGTTTGCTTGTTTTTCGTTTTTTATTAGGCACCATAGTAGTTCTATGTGCTCATTTGAGAGATTTGTTGGTTTT
Source organism: Branchipolynoe longqiensis (assembly GCA_030323885.1). Lineage (NCBI taxonomy): Eukaryota > Metazoa > Annelida > Polychaeta > Phyllodocida > Polynoidae > Branchipolynoe > Branchipolynoe longqiensis. Next base: position 56,436,223 of record CM059200.1, on the reverse strand, counting down.
AGCCTTTCAGTGTCTAGGTTTTTGGTGGCTTTGCAGTAAATGGCAACACCTCCACCCTTCTTTGTTTGGTTCATTGCATTAATGTGTTGTCTGTCATTACGTACAAGCCTATATCCGTCTATATTGAGGATGTTGGTTTAGTGTTTGTCAGTGAACCATGTCTCTGATAATGTTAGTAGATCTAGATTGTCTTTTTTAAGATGCATTTTTATTATGTCTATTTTATTGGATGCGCTCTGGCAGTTTAGGTGGGCAAAGTGTGTGCCCCTTCCCAGTCTGCATTCAATCTCTTCTACCATATTTATTTTACTTACTTTAAATAATATTTTTAGGATAGTGGTTGCTTGATTTCGCGAGTTTTTGATTTGGTTTTGATTTTATTTTAGCTTAGTAATTGATGGATTCGGAGCGTATGTGCTGGTGCATACAGCACACATGGCCCCTTTTAATAGATAGTCATGCGTACCTCCGCTACTTTTATTTTTTACCTGTGTGCATGGAGGAAGGCATGAACATTACAGCGTGTATTAGTTGTACCTGATTATACTTATGATTTAGGGTTTGGTTAGTGAAATTTATAAAAGTTTGTGATAGTTAGCTTTTGGTAGACCTGGTGCTCTTTCCAGTTCTCCGTGATGCTTCTTTGACAGTCTCGCATCGACGTAACTGGCATATTCCTCTTTGTAGTGTATATCATCTGTCATGTCAATGCCATACCATGCCGCTTTCTTTCCATACTTCTTGTTTTCTTATGACATATTTGTTTTTGCTCGTTTATTTATTTATTTGTATTTGCTTTATGGTAAGTTTGTGATACTCATGGTTTTCTAGCCCTGGTGGTCTTATTCCCAGTTTTCAGCAATGCTTTTTTCTATCCTGGTCGTGACGTATTGGGCAAATTTGTCATTTTAGTGAATGCCATCTGTCATGCCGATGCCGTACCATGCCGAACACCTCCCATGCCTCGTTTTGTGTATGTAGTTAGCATACCTTGGTATGGCTATGCTTCTGTTCCAGCCGTTATTTAGGTGGTATATGAAGGCATTCAGCTCCGGTATGCATTCATCTACCAGCTTTTGGTAGTTTCGGTGGTTTTGGTTTCTGCTGCGGCCACAGTATTTCTCCATGTCCAAGCCCATGAGCTCACATATTACCGGTAGTTTACTGTGTATATTTTATGTTTACTTTATTTTGCTTATTAATTTTGGTTTCTATTCGTTGGCGTCTCTGAGGGCTTACCTTGACTTTTTGTAGGATTTCTCCCATTCTATTCTGGTATCCCTGTTTGACTGTTTCCCCTTCACTGGCACTGTCCAGGAACCTACCTGAGCCCCAGTATGGGCACTTTGTGCACTCTCTGAATGCATTGCCTGGAGCATTGATTAATTTTTTCTTTAATTTCTCATTTTGAGTGAATTTCGCACATACAATGTCTTCCAGGACTTTTTCGTTGGTTTTGCAACATTCCGGCCATCTCCATATTTTCTTGGCCATTGCCTTTATCATGTATGGATTCTCTGCATTGTCTATCAGCCTCATTAGGTCATGTTTTTCATGAAATTTGGCCATATTAGAGCAGTAGTATTGTTCGGCTGATGTGTATTACTTTCCGTCTTTGCCTGTGATCTTGCATGCGTATAGGTTGCTGAAGGGGGAGTTGTGCCCTTGGAAGGATACTCCCCATGCAGGCATGTTCCGTGGTTGCTGCTTTTTCCTTGGTGATTTCTTCTATTTCTATTTTTTTTAACTCGTTGGGCGTGTACATCTTCCCGTTTATCTCGATATTGCACCCTCTCAACTTGACCGTTTCTATTTTCTCATTTTTGGTTTTGTTTTCAACGGCCAGTGTGTACATTTGTTGTACTGTCTTTTCACTCAGCATTTCTGCTTCTGTCCTGATTGGCCTGATTGATACTTTGTAATAGTCTTTTTTGGTTTGTAGAGTTTTCTTTTTTTGGAAGAGTTCTTTTCTCTGCGATTCTTTTTCTAGTTGGAGTCTGATGCTCCTTGGCCTATCTAGGTTTTTCTCGTTGCTCTGTGGGGATGCCTCTTCAGGCTTCTCATTTTGGCTTTTGCCTTCTGTCTGCTCCATGTCTGCCTCACTTTTTTCAGTGTTTTGTCTTTTTGTTTTTGTTTCTTCCCTAGACGGTACGCTTTAGTCACTACCATCCATCCAAAGTTCCAGTCTGCTTCGCTCAGCATGTCTGTGATTGTTTTCTCCATGTTTTCGTCCTCTTTTTCAGGGATACCGTACATGACAACCCTCAGCTTTTTGTTTTCATCTTTTTGTGTTTGTTTTGGTTTTGTGGCTGGGTCGGTGGGCATTTTGTTTATTTCAGTGGGTGTTTTCCTTGCATTGTTGGTGGTTTTGTTGGCATTGGTGTTGTTTTCTTTTGTTTTGAGTTTTTCATACTCTGCTTTGTACCATGAGCACTCTATTTGTAGAGTGCTATATGCCATTTGGAGTGCCTGTAGCCTGCTCTCATATTTATTGTCATCGTCATTGCTGTTTGTTTTCGTTTTGTTCTTTCCGCTTCCATTTCCGGTTGGACCCATGTCTTTTCCCGTGTGGTTTTTGTCTTCATTTTTTTGGCTTTCTCGTGTGAGTTCCTCTTTTACTGTCTGGATTACCAGTTTCACTATATCCTCCTTGCTTAGCTGCTGACTTACGTTTACAGCTGTTTTTGCGACGTATTTGGGGTTTTGGTCGTTTCCTGCCATTTTTCAACAGCCGTTTCTGCCTGCTTTGATTTGTCCTCCTTTGTGTGTATGTAGATTTATTCCTATGCGGTGCGTTTGATTACAATTGCGGTGCCATTACTGGCTCGGGCAGGGAGGAACACGGAAGCATGAGTGGGAATAACATATCTTTATTCTTAGGTCAATCGTCGTCAACAGGTCTTTCGGCTTATGGTTACACGCGGTTGCGGTCGCCCGCCGGCAATGTCTGACATGAGCATGAAGTTATGTCACAATGGTAAATCGATCATCAACATATGTACAGTGGTTTTTATGAACGGAGAATTCAATACAATTTAATACAGTAGTGAGATAAGTCAAACAGGAGTTTTTTGATGATTACCTCATATCGTGTGGTGAGGGTTAATTGTCAGTCAATTGGAGATTCGCTTTGATCATTCCATATCTGAGTAGTGATGTAGTATTGATATGCTCGAAGTGCGTTATCTAATGTGTTATTAGCTCCTAATTGCAGATATACTCATCTCATCATATGTTAAGAGTTATAAGTTTTTTGAGTAATAATCATTTTTTGGTTTAATTTTTGTCTCGTTATTTTTCATTTTTTATCGAGACAGTGCCAAGGCCAAGTTGTGTGTGTTTTGTTAGTTCATGGCCGTTATTAAGGTTTTGTTGACCTTCTTTGAGTCTGCTGTGCTGATGTATGTTCGGTAGGCCTGCGAGGCCCATCCGCCGAACCTCTGCACTTCTAGTTCAGTGCTTCCTGATGCGTATGCCACCGTGGCCGCTGTTCTCCTTATGGCGTGCAGGGTGGTGGGGTTGGTGACTCCCAGTGCCGCTTGGGTGTCTTTCCATACTCTGGCTATGTATGGTATGGTCATGGTGTGTCCGTCTTTTGGGTACACCAGGAGCGGCTGGTTGTGCCGTCGTGTGGGGTCGTCCCTTATCATGTGTGTGTACGCTGTGACTGGACATAGTATCGGGTTGGGTGCTGGGGCCATTATGAGTGTCCTCGACTGGGCATTGCCTTGGAGGTTCTTTGCCCATTTCTGTCGTATCTCGAGGTTGGGCCCTGCCATCCTCACGTCGTCTCTTGTCGTATGGCGTGTGTGGTCGAATGCATTCGCTGCTCTGGGTGCCACCTCCGACTGCCTCACTCCTGCATAGTACATTACTGCCCTGGCTGCCTCGAGAAGGCGAGCGTCGTGGGTGCGGCCTGTGGTGAGCACTTGGACGGCGGCCTGGTTATCACACATGACCCGTATGTGTCCTCCTCGGTCGCCCTCGTGCAAGAATGTGTAGAGTGCGACTATGACATTAAGGGCCTCAAGATGGTTGATGTTAGTGTCAGGGTCCTCGTCGAGGGTGCCTTGTAGCTGCATGGAGTATGCTCTTGTTGAGTCCGCTCCGCCTATACCTCCCATGCATGCGTCGACCTCAATGGTCCTGTGAGGGGCCGCGGGAGGTATGAGGGAGGTTCCATTCCATTTGCGTGCAAATTGCGGAAACCATGTCAGGTCGGCGCTCATGCTGTCGGTTATGGGGGTGGGGCCGTCGCCCATGCCACGGAGGGTGTCGAGGAGGCGACCCACGAATATGCGAGCCGGCTGGACACATTTGGCTAGGTGGAAGAGCTTACCGAGCAGGGACTGGAGCTGCTTTCTTGTGATTTCGTGCTTCTTGATTGTGGCGTTGACCAGCCTTATGGTGGCTCTTAGTTTATCTATCGGTATGGATAGTGTCATGTCGGGGGCGTTTATGGTTATTCCCAGCCATCTGATGACTTGTGCCGGTGGCTGAGTTTTGTCGGTGGCCTCTGGGAGTCCCAGTTGGTGGAAGAGGTGTCGGGTTAATGCGAAGTGGGCGTGGGCTGTGGCTGCATCTGGTGCCACCACGATGAGGTCGTCGAGGTACATGATTGCATTAACACTTTGTTGCTTAAGCATATATACCACTGCCTCGGCGACTCGTTGTATGTGGCAGCTAGAGCCCCTGGCACCAAAGGGGACGGATATGTCGAGATAAAAACTATCCCGCCATCTGGCGCCCAGGAGGGGCCAGTCAAGTGGGCATGTGACGAAATTTTTATACGCTCGACTTATGTCCATTGTGAACATGTAACTGTTCCTCCCCATGGACATCAGCTCGCGGGTAAAGTGGTCTACTGTTGGTAGGGTGTGGTCTCTTATATCTCCTAGGGCCATGTTTTTAATAATGTAGGCATTGATGGAAGTTCTTACCGGAAAGGACATGTCCGTGATAATCCTCCTCTTTGTTGGGTCGGTCTTTTCCCGGGTCATGATCGGGGAGACGTGATACCATGGGGTGAAGGGGGGTTGGCTGTATGGTCCGTAGAATGCGCCTAGTTGCCTCTCGGTCTCGATGTACGCGTCTACTGCCTCCGGGTGTTGTTTGGCGCTCGGGTGGTTGTGGCTGCCGGTGGTGTCTGAGGTTGGCCCGATGTATCCCAAGGGAAAGCCGTATGCTATGAAGTCCAGTAGCTGGGTGTGTTCTTCAGAGTCCGTGAGCCTGCTTGCCCATTCGTGGTGGTTTAAAGATGAGGGTACTGGTATGCGGGCCTGGATGGCGTTAGGGAGGCCGGTGGCCTTAACTTTGCTGTATATAGTAGCAATGTCGGTGTGTAGTGTGGGGGTGGGGGAAGGCCAGTTGGCGCGTCGGTGTTCACTGAATGCGTGGGGGCCGGGATCAATCACACTGTGGGGGAGGGTGGTTGTGTCCGCTGCACAGTGCTCCCGTATGATGTCAAAGTCGATGGCGTCTGATGGACCGACTGTCTGTTCACGGGGGCTCTTGAAGTTGGGGGGGGGCTTTGTGGCAGTCGAGAGTGGGAAGGCCCCTGTGTGTGATTTGATCTGTTCCGGGTTGGGCGGTGGCTTGGCCGTCGCTGCTGGTGCCAGGGCTTCTGTCATGTTTATCTCCATTGTCTGTTTTGTGCGCCGCGTGGTGGTGGGTGTGGGCGCTTGTGTTGGGGGTTTGGGGTGTGAGTCCGCTCATGCTTGTATAGCCTGCTTGTGATCCTCCTATGTGAGCTGGAGGTGCCATGCGGGAGGTGTCGCTTGCAACTTCTGCATTGTTGTTGCTGCCTGTGGCGTGTTGTGTGTGGGGGGGTTGGCTTTGTTTCCCCATGTGTGCCGAGCCGTCATCTCGGGCGAGCCCCTGAGGTGTGATGAGAGTGAGTGCCATCTTGGTTTGTGGGTGGTGGTCTTGTCTGGAGCCGGTTTTGTCTCCCGGCTGCAGTTTGATGGGCTTTTTGGTTGGGTTTTGTAATAAAGTTGTCGAGTGTCTGAGGGGGGAATGTGCGTGATCGCTTTTTTGTATGTGCTGTTTCGGCGGTCCGGCCCCCCTTCTTAGTTTTTTGGCACATTGGCCCTGTTCTTTTTCCTACATTGTTGTTCAGTGTGTTCATAGCATGATTGTGTGGTGCGAAAGCAATATGCGCATGCGTGCACCACGTCATTTGGGCCATCCTGGTGGTGCTGTGGCTGGGCGCACCTCTTGCCTGAGTTATACAGCTGGCACGGCCTCTCGTGCGGCTCGGCCTCCAGCCGTGCCCTGCCATTCTTATTATCGACATACTGTGTAGAGGCTCGCTCATCCCTTGTGTTTGTGGTATTGTGATAATTGTTGCTGAATCCGAACCTTGCCCTCTCGTTGTGGAGGCCCTGCTTGTTCGCCCATGATAGTTTGTTTTTCTCTATTTTGTCGAATAGTTTCTGGCTCCATGCCCTGATAGCGTGCCACGGGCTGTATATCGTGTCCTCCGCGATTATCCGCAGGTGGTCAAGCATGGCCTCAAAATCTTTTGGGTCATAGACCTCCTTATCATCGAGCATTGTGAGATATGCGGCTATATATTCCCTCTCCATCATGGTGTGCCTAGCAGCGATTTTTTGGGCTAGGGAGACGCAGTTATGCCTGTCTAGATACATAAATGGTTTTGCTATCGGGTTCTTGATGAACATATCATGGAGTATAGCCTTCCTACCTTCCATGCGGTGGTAGAGGGCCCTCCTACGGTCCATCTCGTCGTCGAGGGTCTCAGTCTGCTCCTGGTGGTGCTTGTGATAGGTTTGTCTCGCGTTCCTGTGCGGTGATGGGTCCGCCGAGGGCGCCGTGTAGGGGGTGTTTTTCCCGCAGTTGCATGATGCATCCTGCCGGCGCGGGCGCGCCTCGGGCTCGGCCGCCTCGTCCTTCGATGTTGATATGGCCCTCCTCCGGGTCCTCCTGGGGGGAGGCAGCGGTGGGGGTGAGGGCGAGCGCTGGTGTGTCGCTTCTCGTTGTCTGTGGTGGGCCGGTACGGGCTTGGGTGGAGGCGCTGAGGGGGCCGTCTCCCTCGGGGCAGTCTGTATCAGCAACTGGCTGAGGGTGGCCTGGACGGTGGCCATCTGTTGCTCCATGGCTGCCATCTTGGTCTTGATGTGGTCATCGGTTGGCGTCTGTGGCGGTTGGGCTGGCCTCGGATAGTATAGGTCGGTCTCCGATCCGCTGTCGATTATGTTGTTGGGCTCCCCATGGGAGTCCCCTGCCGAGGATGCATTAAGCCTGGGGGTGCTGCTCGTGATCTCCCGGCTGTTGCCCGTTGTATGGGGAGGGTGGCCGAGGCTCCGGACGGGCGTGCCGGTGCCGCTGGCCGTCCCCGGGTTCTCTTTTTCGACGATGTGTTAGCGTGCCTAGGCATCTCGATGGTTGTTTTTTCGAAGAGATGTGCAGCTGACAGGTGTCAGTAGAAGAGTGAGGCGGTAGTGTAGCGGCACGGCCGAGGAAGAGTGGGCGGGGCCTCTGATTGGCTGAGAGTGGGCGAGCCACCTGTCAGACATATGAGTGTGCGAGGAGGAGGTGTCAGCTACCCGGCTACCTCCCCGCCCCCAGCAATGACAGCAAATGACCAACTCCTTGGTCATTTAACCCAATTGATTACAGTAACCATACAGTGAAGACTACCCTAGGGGGGGTTAAGCGTACCCTGGGGTGCGCTGTTAGAACTGCTAAACCATTGTTGCCACTTAATTTGTTGACAATGTTCTCGTTTCTATCTGATTCACCAGGACACATTGCTACCCGAGCAGCGATATTAACTGGCTTCAGAGCCCTGTTGCGTAAGTGTCAGCTGACACCGTCGGATTCAGTCTTGCTACGTGCTGACTTCCAATTTCTTTCCTGGGGTATGGTGATATCTATCAGAAAGTCTAAGACAATTCAATTCGGTGAGCCTAAGTTGTTGGTCCCTGTGGTTCGAGTGCGGAATCAGGCACTTTGTGCTGTCCATTGGACTAAGCTGCATTTTGGGGCTGATGGGCAAGCATACCCAGCCATCCTGCATACATTATGGACACCACCTGCAGCTGGGGGTTGAGTGACATCTGCATTCCTTGTACCTGACACACAGACCCCACTCTTGGGACTCTTGTCCAGGACTCCAGACACTCTGTCTGAGACTCCACTTTCTATACACAAACTAGAGCAGCTATTCAAAAGGCACTGAGCTGTGTGCAACAACCATGGGACTCAGGTTCAATGGCCTGTAGCGAGAGTCATGAGGATCTGTGTGGGCAGTTGGTAAGGAGTGAGGGTGATAGGTCGCCAGTAGGTGAACAGGAGTTGATGCCAATAAAGCACAACTTCTTCACTGTCAATCTTGCGCGACTTGTCTTCCCTTTCTTCCTCATGAGTTTGTTGAGAGGGACACCAGGTGGGAACTGACAGATAGTTGTCAGAACACCCCTGGGGAGAGTACTGATATCCGTGGTTCTGATGGCCGAGTCTCGCTTAATATTACAAGGTGCTCAAATCTGGCGCAGGCAGAGACCCCACACTCACTGGCTGCGCCAGAGAGATATGGCTCTTCGCAGCAACCAATGGCTGTGACATAGAGATTCTCCATAAGCAGGGCAAAGACCTCGTCCTCACAGAAGCCCTTAGCAGGAGGGCCTTTGACGCCAATGCCAGAGCCAGAGCAGGTCACCTCACTAATGACATGAACATATCTGAAATCGAAGTCTCTTTTGAAAATGTTTTCACTCATGGACTTTAGGATAGCCTGGGAATCTCGCACTAAATTGCTCCTCTATTCCCAGGCTACCCGGACCGACTACACAACAGAATACTGGAGGTACACTTCGCCAGCCTGGTGAGCGGGACCTGGAAGAACAAGGCGGTTCAGGCGAAAAAGTACCTACAGTTTGCTGCCCACCACTGAATCGACCCGCTCGCCCGGACGCACTATGACCTCCTCGCATACATACTACACCTAAAAGAAACCCTCGCATCCCCAGGAGGTGCCATGAACTACATCAGTGGAGCCAGGACCTGGGTACTGATGTTCGGAGGGTCACCGGCACCATTTGATACATACCTGGTGTCACTAATGAAGAAGGGCTTGGCACGTCTGTCGAACCACACCCCCAGACCGGCCCCACCCCTTACCCCACAGCACATCAAAGCCCTAACCCGCTACCTAGTGGCAGCAGGCCCCACAGCCAGAGTGCTTGTGACAGCCCTACTCATTGGATACGCAACCCTACTCCGCCAGGGCAACCTCCTCGCGAGCGGATCCACAAAAGACCCAGGCCACTACCTGAGACGGGCAGCAGACATTACCAGAATGGCAGAGGGGCTATCAGTACTAGTCCGAAGCATGAACACCAGGTGGAGGGCGGACCAAGAATACTACATCATCATTTAAAGCCTACGAGGCTCACCATGCTTCCCCGTGGCAGCCTGGGAGCAATATGTCACCTTCCAGCAGCCTTGCCTCAGTGGACCAGCCTTCCTGGTGGTTAGCAACATCCCCCTACAGGCACTGGTGATGCTTGCTGCCATCCAGATGGGACTGGCAGCAACTGGTGTCAAGGCTCCGGCAGACTACACACTACAGTCTACAGAGGGCAGGGGGCCAAGCATGCGATGCAGCCGGCAGCATGATTCCAGAGATCATGCAGCTCGGGTCCTGGATGTCACCCGCGGTGCATCACTATGTCTCAAGGGACCTCCTGGCGACACGTACGCGACCCCTCCAGTAATTGGTTGATGGTTCGAGTCACACCCTCCAATTGAGCTGTGAATGAAGAGACTGACATTTGACCTAACATAAGCATTGTAGATTTGAATGTACTGATTGATAATTGACCTGAACTAACCATTTAGATTGAACGTACTGATCCTCTCTGCTTCTGAATACATGACTAACAACTATAACATCATGACTCTGCCTTCATAAATGGTGCATGTTATTCGTGACATGGGTAATTCACGGGGCGTAAGGTCGCGCAAACGATATGACACTGGTGGTGCCACATAGCCTCAAACCACCGAACTGACCTGGTGGCCGCCACGCATGCCGTCTGCTGGATTACCCCGGAGTAACTCCACCCACCGCCTCCAGGGCCCACCGACCCGACTAGACTTTGAATTTCCCGCAACAACGGTCACGACACCAACCTCCTCCAGGTTGAAACCATCACAATCATTCCTGCTGCCATCAATGGAACACCGATCTAACTTCCCCCACCCACCCACACTGCTGATAAACAGGTAATGGGTGGGGTTGAGGGTTCAAGTCCCGCCCTCCAATTGACCTGTGAATGAAGAGACTGACATTTGACTTGACATAAACATGGTAGATTTGAATATACTGATTGATAATTGACCTGAACCAACCATTTAGATTGAACGTACTGATCCTTTCTGCTTCTGAATAAAAGACTAATCACTATAACATCATGACTCTGCCTTCATAAATTAAGAGTTATATTTATTTTTTTGTTAAATAAAGGAGTGCTAAAACCAGCACCACCAATACAGAACCAGTAGTAGTCTTCTTGAGATTATGAAGTCATGGTAGTCTTAGGCTTATATTAGCGATATAGTGAAATAGCGAATGGTAGACAGGAAGTGTGAACACTTATTTGTCTCTCATTTTTGCTTGAGTGCAAATAAATAAGCAACACAAGGAATAATTAGTAGCATGTGGTGAATAGGGGGTCAAATTTCCCTGGATCATCAGCCCATGCTTTTTCTAATCTGTTCATGAATGAATTTATTGACTCGGCATCAATAGCATTAGACTTTATTAGATTGAATATATTAATGATAGTGCTGCGGCATTTGAAGCACATATTAGTATATGCTGACTGTGCTTGGGCGTTTGAAGCACGTATTAGTAGTATACGCTGATAGTGCTGTGGCGTCGGCACCACGTAATTAGTATACGCTGATAGTGCTGCGGCTTTTAACAACGTATTTACTATTATCGCCATCTCCTGCATCGCAGGCTTGGCCCCACGCCCTGTATATTTACGTATACACTGATACTAGTACTGCGGCATTGCATTGAGGGCCTACAGGAAAAATCCCCGAAATCCGCGAAATCTCGGAGATCTTTCATCCCTGTTACATGCACTTTCCCACAGACAGGACAGCACATACGACATCCTTTTGATGAACCAGTTTTGGACCACAAACTGCAAATGGGCCCACTGAGCAGGATCGATAGGACGACTGACACCTTCACAGGTGGACACTCTACCACCTGAGCTACGTCCCGCTCCCCGTGTGGCATCACATACCCACATTTTGTGTGTGTATGTGTGACAATTTATAACAGAAATTAGGCCAATTAAATCGATTTACTAATTGCAATGATTCAAACAAAACAGCATAGTTGAACTTGCCATTTTATTCTTGAACTATGATGCCGCTTCGCAACGGGCCATGCAATTTAATAATCATCTCTCTTTCTTTTCATTAATCGAGGCGGTAAAAATGAGATAGGCATATATATGTTATATATATTTATACACACACAGGTTGTACCTCTTTAATATATCATTCCATATTTCAGCAAGTCACATGCTCCTGAACATCTTGGGGGTCTTAAGAACATTGGAATTAAACCTTCAAAAAGGTTTGTTTTTTTCCATTCCTGCTTTTTTGTTCATTGCTCCACAATTCTGTCAACGCATCAACAGTGGAATTAATTAGAATCCAAATTATTTTCAGTTAAAAATCTTTTATTTAAATTGCATTTTTGGATTGGCGTTTAAGGGGTTTTGCGCCTGAACTCTTCATATATATATATATATATATATATATCCATCGGGCTATGCACCTCCAAGTCACTATTGTGGCGTTCTCTGTGGCGGAGTGGTTAGAATGTCTGACTTTTTTCCGGGTCGGACTCCTAATCTGAAGGTTGGTGGTTCGATTCCCTGTGCCCCCCCCCCCTCTCTCTGCCAATTTGGATTTCCACCGCTGTGTATAACTCACAGCTTCATCAAAGGCCAGTTGCTCTCATACCATGTCTATGTGGTGTGGGAGGTTAAAAATCCCTTGGGTCGGTAAAAGTGTAGACTCGGGCTTTCTATCGACAAACTGTCTAATGGTGAAAACAAGTCTATTCAGGCTTATCCATGATAGGCAGTATAAATCTTTAAGAACAAAAAAATTATCCTAGATCATCGATGATTCATATATATATATTTTCTTCTAACATATTTCTTTGGAGGAAACCCACTGCAGCCACATAGGCTACTCTTTCCGATAAGCAGCAAGGGATCTTTTATATGCACTTTCCCACAGACAGGAGAGCACATAGCACAGCCTTTGATGAATCAATTGTAGACCACTGGTTGGAACGGAAAATAGCCCAAACTGCAAATGGGTCCACTGAGCAGGATCGATCGGATGACCCAAACCTACACAGGTGGACACTCTACCACCTGAGCTACGTCCCGCTCTGGTCTGGTAGATAAGATGCACTCGCTGTTTACTGATTGCTTCAATAGCGATTTAGCTTAAAGCTGCACAGTCCGATGAAAACATCAAATTTCCAAAACCAAAACAATTACCTTTTATTCTACATATCTAACTTAGATACTGGTGCACTTATTAAACATTTGTCACCACATAGAAGGGGATACTGAGGCAATTTAACAGAAATTGGTACCTCAGAAGCCTATGGGGGTCAAAGTTTTGGCCTGCTTGCCGAAACTAATTTAGCATATTTGCGCTTCAAATATCTCAAAAGTTAATCACTTAAAATAAATAGTTAAATCAAACTAAAGTAAGGTGGATTACAACGATGAACCTAATATATTTATCTAAGAAGATGACAGAAACTCAAAACCATCGGACTATGCAACTTTCAGGTTAGCAAATTCCTGGAACAATTAGGAAATCATATAACATATCTACAATGGAAAGCAACTTCATGTCTAAAACCTCAAGGCCGTACTTGTAAATCTCAATGCCATACGTAAGATGTCAATGCCGTGCCGAAAATCTCAATGCCATACATAAAATCTCAATGTAATGCCGAAAATCTCAATACCTTGCTGAAAATCGCAATGCTATACATACGAGCTGAAAGCTGCACAGTCCTATGAAAAAATAACATTTTCTAAACCAAAACAATTATCTAAATTTTATTCTACATATCTGACCCAGATATTTCTGCACTTATTAAACATTTGTTATCACATCGAAGGGAATACTAAGACAATTTAACAGATCCTATTTCTGCTGAAGCCTATGATGTCAGAGTTATGGCATGCTTGCCAAAATTAATTTTGCGCGTTTTAACTTTAAATATCTCAAGTTAGCCTTTTAAAATAAAAGTTACTTAAAGTTGCAGTCCGATGATTTTGAATTTCTGTATTTTTTCTGAGATTAATATAGTAGATCGATCACTAGTATCTACTTTACTTTAGTTCAAAGTTACTTTTATTTTAAATGGTAAACTTGTGAGATATTTTGAGTGCAAACATGGAAAATTAGTTTTGGCAAGCTTGCCACAACTCTAAAGCTGCGTTTACACGGGCAAAAAGTAAAACGATCTAGGCAAAGCGTTTTACCTGAGGCGTTTTAGTGGCGCGTTTACACGGACCGAATTTGAAAGTGTTTCGGCTGCCGGGAACCAGCCTTAGTGGTGAGTCTGTAGCCGGCGAGCACTGCTATTTGTTTAGTTTACATTCGTCGATTCACAATATGAATAACGACGCCGATGTAGCGGCTACGTAAATATCGCTTGGAATTTAGGGTTAATTTAATTAAATTTCATTATTAGAGTATGTGATTCTGTTAAATATGATCCCATTCAATAGATTTCGGCCTAATCGGTCCCTAACACTGCTGGGCACCAGTGTATAGTTACAGCTGAGCCTGTAGCCGGCGAGCACCGCTATTGTACACTATCGCCGCCCGGGAACCACCTCAGGCACCACTCCCGGGGGCACTGCACCCGCAGTACGAGCGCTACAGCCGCCTCGCTGCGCCGCCGTCGGCCCCTCCGCCCCCGGTCTACCTCCAGGAGGCCGTCGACCATACCCCGGCATCCACGGCCGACACCGTACGGGAGATCCTGGCATCGGCCGAGGCGCGGCACACCGGGAGACGTAAAGGTGTCTCCCCCGACTACCTCTTCCCCTCTGACCTCGTTGAGAGGGGACCGGAGCACATGTCGGTGAAAAGGGGGGAAGCCACCAAGGACGAGTACAGCCTCGCCCTCACCACCCTCGTCAGCCACCCGAGTTTCCCTGCACACTCCATCCCAGACGTACATCACCACACCCTCACCGTGCTCAGGGACAACCTGGTCTATCCCTGGCCTACCGTCCACAACTACTCCGAGACGATCTTCACATGGATCGCGGACGGGAGGCTCCCCCACGGGTGGCACGACCCGGTTGTCCTGAACTTGGTGAGGGTGGAGGCTCTCACCTTGCCCGCCCCCCAGGCCGTCCCGACAGCACCAGCCCCCCGAGGCGCGGACCTTCCCCGAGGCGCACAGCTGCCCCGGGCCCAAACCGACACCAGCACCGCCTACGACAGAGAGGCTCACGGGGCCCCCTGCGCCGCCTGGAACCGCGAGCCCACCTCGTGCGACCGGGCCCTCGTCGGGGAGGCCCACAGCGAGGTGGGGAACAGACACCGGCACGTATGCGCCTACTGCGCCAACGTGAGGTGTGTCCTCACCATGCACAGCGAGGCCGGCTGCCTCACCAAGCAAGCCCGTGAGCGCCAGACCCCGGCCGCCTCGGCGATTTTTGATCCGCCGGCCTCCTCGGGCCCGCCCGGGGGGCCATAACCGGCGCCTCACCTATGTTACTGCTGACAGCCCCATGACCTCCACCGACAGCCCCGTAACGACCACCGACCGAAACGCCACCCAGGACACAGCCGGGGACCATCACCTCGTGCCGCAGGCCCCAGACGCCGCCCACACTGACCGCAAAACCTCCCCAGACATCGCAGCCGCCGACCATCACGACCTCCACATCTCCCCCGGCGACACCGCCTCCGCCCACACTGACCACAAAACCTCCCCAGACATCACAGCCGCCGACCATCACGACCTCCATGACACCGCCTTCATCAACCCCCCGACCCGACCCCGACCCCCACCCGCCCCCAGCCCTGAGGACTTCGCTGCCCCCCTGTCCGACCCTCGCCGGACTTCCTCACCGCAGCTCTCCAGGGAGCGGGCCTCCCCAACCTTTTGGCCGCCCGTTCCTGTCGACGTAGGCCCCGGACTCATCACCACACCCAGAGCTTCAACCTCCCCAGCCTCTGCCAAGGACGCCGCCCAAGCCTCGCCCGGGTACCCCTCGCCCCGTATCCCGGCCCAGGCCCTGGACCTCAGACGCAGCCTACGCCTTGTGCCCCCGCCTCGGGCGCGCCTCGAGCCCTCTCCTCCTTTTTTGGTGGAGGGCTCTTCGGCGCCCCTCGCCACGAACTCTGAAAGCTCCCCCGGAGCTCCTTAGGCTTAAGTTTATTTTACCGTTTCCCTGTACATACTCTGTTTGTTTCCTGAGGTGTTTCAATAAAGCGCCTCTTTTTTCCCATCCTCGCCTTGCTTTCTTCCTTTTCGCGCATCGGTCGTAATGCTCGCATTGCGTTTGATGCGAGGGAAGGAAGAGACCCTCCCCCCGCCTCCTGCCGCCGGCCGGCATTCTCACCTTCCCTGTCATCCCTCCCTCAGCTTTCTCCCCCTGCCCCGCCGCTTTCTCACCTTCCCCGCCTCTTGCCTCCGCGCTCCTTCCCTTATAAGGCCGCCCGCCGGCCTCCCTCAGTCACTCGCCTTCCAGCTGTCCTCCCTGCTCAAGCTCCTTTAAAGCAAGGACTACAATTACAAAGGTGATATTTATCGCTACCTAACCTGGTGCTTCGCATTAATAGGAATGGACAAGGACTGGTTTAATCAGTAGCGTGATAATATGACTGAGTGAGATATCAGGCCATGGTGCCAAAGGCTCGACCTCCCAGCAGGACAGCACTATAAAGTAGTTGGTTGGTCAGTCCCATTCTTATATGACCTTAGATCTTGCTAGAACATAAAACCCAAACAAGAAAGTTAGTCCTGGGTGATAATACACTGACAACAAGGACAGTCAGTGACCGCATTTGTTACGTCCAATAGCCGATGATAAAAATCAATGTGCTCTAGAGGTGTCGTTAAATAAAAAAGCTTTCCTTTACTGTTAGTGCAGAGGTTTTTTGGAGGGCAGTCAAATATTTTTTTCCTCAGAACACATCATTTATCAGTCGTCCGTGCTTTAGTTATGTACCCAGTTCTTTGATGGTAAATGCAGGGATGAAAGTGCTCTCCGCAGAAAAAAGCGGAAATGCTGATATTCTCCCATAGGTTTAGCATTGTCAGGGAATCGCGGAAAATTCCCGGAAATTGGGTTTCATATATATTGGTATATGCTGATAGTGCTGCACCATTTGAAGCATGTATTAGTAGTGTATGCTGATAGTGGTGCGGCGCTTGGAGCATTTATTAATATTAGTAGTGTACGCTGATAGTGCTGCGGCATCAGCACCACATATTAGTGTACACTGATGGTGCTGCGGGATTGGAAAATCCCGGAAATCCGCGGAATCGAGGAGATCTTTCATCCATGTAAATGTTAGTAATGGGAGGGTGTAAGAGAATGTCTATGAGACACTGTTGATACTTGCACAAATTTATAATAATAATAAAAAAGAATTAAATTTGTTGGTAAATTTTGTTTGTTTAATGTTAGAGAGTCATTGAGATTTATTTTACAATACAGACCAAATATTCTATAGACAATTGATGGTAAGGGTAGCGGTTGTGCTGGTTGTTTTGGGGGGTTTCCTAAGGTCATCAGGATGGGTACCGTTTTCTGACAGTGTGCACTCAGTCAGTACGACTTTATAGTGCTGTCCCACTGGGAGGTCGAGCCTTTGGCACCATGGCCTGATATCTCACTCAGTCATATTATCACGCTATTGATTAAACCAGTCTTTGTCCATTCCTATTAATGCCAATCACCAGGTAGTGCTTGGCATTAATAGGGCCAACCATTAATGTGCTAACCATTAATCCCGTCACCTTTGTAGTGCTTGCTTTAACTCGGTCGGGGTTCTTGGGTTTTCATTTCACCTTTCAAAACTTGATGCATCTTGTGTGATAATTTTAAATGTTTGCAGATATGTTAAAATACGATACTGCTTACCAAATGTCAAAGCCCACTGTAAATATCACAATGATTCACGTTTACTTCAAGAAAATACAGAAAATGCTAGGAGGTCTTGTCGGTGGACTGTCTGGTGAGAAGTGGGCTGAGCGCGGGAGCGCAGAGAAGTGTAGGGGCAGGGGGAGGAAGTGACGTCAGACTGTCGCTGGTTCCCGGTTGTGCGGCGGTAGTGGCGCCATCTGGGCCTATATGCAGGAGTCGGTGGTAGCGGGTTTTGGTGGTACAGCCTACTACCGGGTAGCTATCGCCGACGTCGGGAACTGTGTCAAGTGTGTGTCTCTATGTGTGTGTCTGTGTCTCTGTGTCTCTGACAAAGAGACACACACAGACACATATACACACACAGACACACACAGACACAGATACACACAGAGACACACACAGAGACACAACACAGAGACACACACACACAGACACACACACAGAGACACACACACACAGAGACCCACACAGAGACACACACACATAGACACAACACACAGACACACACACACAGAGACACACACACAAAGACACAGATACACACACAGAGACACACACACAGAGAAACAGACACACACACAGACACACACACACAGACACGCTCCAGATTTGGGCCTAATAAACTGTGTGCCGAAACTATAAGAATAAATAAAGAGTTCAGGCGCAAAACCACGTAAACGCCAATCCAAAAACGGAGATAAACATTGGAATCAAGGTCTCAAAAAGTTAATTTTTTTTATATTCCTACTCTTTTGTTCATTGTTACATAACCGTGTGATCATATGAAAAGTGGAATTAGTGAGCTTTATAATTATTTTCATGTTTTGCGCCTGAACTATTCTGTAAATAACCAAGAACACCGAAAACAGAACTTTTCTGCAATAATAGTAATAGCATCCTCATCATTGTAATTACTGCTTTACATTCTCCAATATCAAAAACAGTAGACCAGACGGGACGGCCGAATGAGTTAGAGCGTCCGTCTCGAGTGCTGGTAGATCGTGGGTTCGAACCCTAGTCGAGTCAAACCAATGACTTAAAAATGTATACTTGTCGCTTCCTAGCCAGGCGCTCGGCATTATTAGGACAGGGCATGGACTGGTGTGCTCAGTGTCAGGATAATGTGACTGAGTGGGATACCAGGTCATGGTGCCGGCGGCCTGGTTTCCCAGTTGGACAGAACTATAAAGTCGCCATGAGTGTGCACTGTCACAAGTCGGTACCCATCATGATATGACCTTAGATGTTGCTAGGATGTAAAACAACAAACAAACAAACAGAATCTCAGTGAAAATGATCGCAGAAGGGGAAAACAGCGAAGTGGGCAATAATAGTCACAACAAGGACAGTGGAACACTCTCCAAGTACATAGTCTGCACTGAGTGATCAATGGAATGGAACTAGCATAGTGCTGGGAGAGTACTCGCTGAAACCTGACTTCCAGCTGTACAATTTTAGTGTGGAGATTATGTATTAATATAGATAGTGAGAGGGTCACTTCTTGACATGTGAGAGAGTCTTTGGAACTCTCCTCACATACCCCCTCCCCCTCCAAGTGTTATTTACGGATCATTGCACACCCAGCCACAACAGTGCACTCTAGAACTACACACCATGCCTTGGTTACAAGGTTCTAGACCCTGATTGGTTGATATAAGAATGCCTGTTATTGATTGGATGATTTGGTCATGTGTACACCACCATCTTGATTCCTGAGACTATATGTATATAAGGTATTGCAATACCTCAGGGTATGCAGGTATTGCAATACCTCAGGGAGTTTGACGCCCCTGCCCTGCAGAGTTTTAAACCACTGCCTTGTGGTACAGGTTCTTGACAGAACCGAAGGCTAAGGGAGCAAACCCTGAACAGAAATCCATGTCACTGTGGCAGCATCAAGGGCAGTTGATGTATGGAACTCCCAACATCTCCCGACCAGCCAACGCAGGGACAAATAGTTTTGCGCCTGTCTTGACATGTTCTTGCTGGTGTGAAACCTCTATTTGCTCCCCGAGAGAGTGCCGCTGGTAACTTGCAAAAGCCAGCAGCACTTCCAACACTTTTGCAGGCAGCTTTCATGAAATGTACAACCGCACAAAATGGAGAGCGGCAGTCAAGTAATGAAAGCAGTCTTTGTCGCATCACGACCGACAGCATGATGATGATGATGTATGTAATAAAGAAGGGAGTCTCACTCTCCTACCTTTCACTCTATATCTGCTTTCCTTCCTTACCTGTAGTGATTTCCAATTAGCCTATCTACACCACTCAAACTGCCAGCTGTCGACTTTACACACCTATTTTCCCAAGATTCTCTGATAGTGCTGAGCCAATGAGAGAATTTCCACGATTTTTACGGAAATTCACTTCAATTCAGTATCAGTGCTGCCACTCTGGGTTTTTAGCAAAACATGTATAATTGGTGTTTTTTTAAAGCATCAAAATTGTCTTTAAAAAAGTATTAAAAAAGCATAAATAAGGGTCAACTTACCCTGATTTGTAACCATTTGTTGCTGCATTAAGCTAACATGTGCTGTGTGTGAACACGCTTCGAGAATAATGCATGCAATGTTGTAAGCAGTTGTGGCTGTTGAGCCCTCAGTTTTGCATAGTTCAGTGCACCGTCACTTGGTAACTGACAGCAGAGAGCTCAGCAAATGTTCAACTCAACAGAACACACACCACTCCTGCAAATAGACTAGCAAAGCGCATCTCTCAATTTCATCAAATTCCTAATTCTAAGTCTGAAAAGTTTTCTATTACCAGATTGGCAATTTTTTGCAGAAAAAAGTATTCAAAAAAGTATTTACACCTGAACCAAGTATGAAAAAAGCATAAAAATAGGTTTTCCTTGGATAAAGAATAATACTTTCCAAAAAGTATAAAGTAGCAGCACTACGGTATACCAACACTGGCCGTCACCAGTCTGAGGCAGAGTTAACGCTTCAACTGTTTCTAGAATTTTGCGTTGATATTATGTTGTAGACTAATACTAACACTCGCGCAGGCGGTAGGTATATACCAAGATGTGGCACAAAAAACAACAACTAACATAACTACTAACAGCTAAGATGACAAGGCTACTACCAAATTGAGACTTTTGCTGTTCAGCGATGAAAACAAGCCACGATGCGGCTTACTCGTTATGGACAGGGTAAAGAAACCATATAAAATAAGATGGATGGGAAAAAAATTAGATTGTTTTTTTTCTGGTGGTTTTACGTCCTAGATATTTTAGAAACGATACAAATTCCAGACTTAGATCTTTCATCCCTGTGCATAAGGTCTCAATGCCACGCCCAAAATCTCCAGGCCATACCTCAAATTTGAATACTATACCCCAAATCTGATTACAACCTAAAATCGCAAGCCATGTCCAAAATCTCAATGCCATACTGAAAATCTAAATAGTATAGCTAAAATCTTAATTCCATGCCGGAAAGCTCAATTCCATACGTACAATCTCAATGCTATACTTAAAATATTTAATACCACGCCCAAAATTTCATAGCCATACCTAAAATCTCAATGTCCGCCCAACATATATCTCAAGAGGCCATGCTATGAAATTTCAAAACGAAAGACTAAATCTTGTATATTAAGTCTAAGTTATTTCTTGGTGCTCTGGATTAATGCAGAATGGCTCATCTGCTATTGGCTGAGGCTTGATCTCGTGGGGGGTCCTCGAGTGAAGATGTCCTTCGAGTGCAGAACAGGTCATTTGCTGCAGTTCACTAGAGATGTCGGTCTGATCCTCTAATGCCCTTTGCGGTGTCGCTCGCAGCTGAGGCTGAGGCTGGGGTGAAAGGATGTTGTTCACCCTCATGTGGCACGGAGAGCTGACAATCATGTGCACAATTTCATGCGAGTTTGTAGATGACGTGGAAGACATGTTGATCACATCCTGGTATGGAGGACTGCAGTTTGAACTGAGGACTTGGGGCTCTAAGGAAGGGGTGTCTTCCTTTGTGGGACCATTCGGATCATGCAGGTCATTCAGTGCCATTTGTTTCGGAGTGGTCAGGGAAGGCGGTGGGCTGTCAGCAACTACATGTCTGGGTGGAGTGTACTGTTCCGGCAGCGAAGGAGAATTATGCTTCTTCTGCACATGACTCAGCAAGTTCGGAAGAAATGGGGAGATGTTGGACACAGATTCCTGCGAGTGCTGTGATTCTTTGCCTTGGGGCTCCGAGTTCATGTCCGGAAGAAATAGCGACTCATCGAAATCTCCCAGATCATTTTCGGCAACCTCGCTGGTATTCTGATTGATCTCACTCGTGACCACTTCGACGTCCACATTGAACTGCTTGAGCCATGCACGAAACTTCTCGGATGGCATCTGACAGGGTCCGACGATCGCTTCTTGGATGAACTCATTATGCTCTTTCACATTGAACGGCTGTAGGAACTCACAGTGCGAGATGTGCACCAGGTTCTCGTTCTCCTGGATCAGGTAATCGATGTACATGCTCGCCGCCTCAGTGAGCGTCTCCGGACACTTTGGTGGGATGTAAGGCACGCATGGAAGCATTTCGACAGAGGGGATCACGCTTCCCAGGCTGTTTCGCGTGATTCCACAGCCATGGTAGTTGCTCAGCATGGGTCGTGTACATACTTGGCGCTTTGGGGTATGAAGCGGTTCCACCACGGGCTCTGCCAGGGAGAGGCTGCTGTTTGGGGAGCTCATCCAAGTGGTCGATGAGCTCTCTGGGGGTGAAGTGTACATATTTTGGTCAGCGGCTGCTTGTGGTTGCGCCCACGACAGTGTTTGCGCTGGACAGAGTAGTGATGGACACGACTTGCTGCCTGTCAACAAGGGGCTCAGTTGGTGAGCCCTGCTTGGTGACAGCTGCATGTTAGTGCTGTGTGTGTACGGGTAGGTCTTCGGAGTGGCAGCACTCGGCACACAGGGGTACGCTGGTACCTGATGCGACTGATGCTGTTGCTGATGCAGATGCGTAGTTAGATTGTTGTTCTTCAAAAAGTAGTCGTTTGCGCTCATGGATGTGTCGCTAACATTGAGCTGAGCGCTATTTAGGTCAACCGATGGCATCGACAGCGAATTGGCCTGAAGGAGTTTTGCTGCTCTTCGAGCAGCTTTGCGCTGCATCTTGGTTAATGTCGTAGGAAGCACATTGTATGGTGACCACCCCGGTATGCACAGTTGAGCGAGTGCGGAATCACCCAACTGCAGATTAGGGTTGAATTGCTGGCCTGTCGCTAGATTCTGGAGAAGAGTGAGGCCTGCGGCTGCATCTTGCGGAGTGCTGGCTGTGCGTGGTCGCTTGGCAAGTGCATGAAGAGGCTCCTCTTGGGTGGCAGCCGATGGCTCGGAAGCTGGTCCCAGAGGGTCGGTTAATGGGTCAACCATCACTGTTCCATGTATGGCATTCATAATGGTGGTTCAGGCAACTGGAATGAAGTGAAGAAACAAACTGTGAGGCTACATTTTCTTTAATTCACTCTTTCATATTCCACAAATGTGGGGGAGAGAAGTTGCCTTGCGAAGAACAGAAGTGGAACGAAGGAGAGGATATTGAAAGAAGGAAAAAAGAAATGCTGTGCTAAGGCCAAATAAAATATAAAAATAATTGGTGATCGTCCTTTTGAAATAAAAATCAGGGTCGGGTGATTTTAATTTTTAAATTTTGATTGCAACCGTAATAAATAAATCAGTGGCAGGGGATTTTTCAAGCACGGGCAGGGACGATGACCGATTTCTTTTTTCTTTGGCCTTCGCATTAGTTGTTAGCATTAGTTGTTTCCAAGAAATTATTAAAGATGCTTACATGAAACTTTTACCTTCCTGCACTGGAGTTCCCAAACTAAGTTAATCAAATTCAAGTACATGTAAACTAAACTAAGCCTGTGATTTTCCAACTAAATATTGCACCACATATCACTCCGCAGAATTGATTGGCTGAATTGTGTTGAATTTAGCTAAATGAACCTTTTATTTTTACCTTGTAATGTGCATACATCTGTTGGGGGGGGGGGGTGATGAAAATGGGAAATATTGCACCTAGAGCGGGACTCGAACCCACATCTCTTTGGATTCCGGGCCAGTGTGCTAACCATTACACCACCTAGGCTCCCTGATACATCAAGTACGCTCGGGATACTGCGTCATAGGTCTGCATAGGTCGAGCCGCTAACAAATTGTTTGTGCATGTTCTAAATTTTCAACGTATGTCGCCGTATGGCTCATACATTTCTCATACACTTGGCATATGTCAGTGTACGTTATGCACACATTAGGGCTAGGCCGGGATAGGTTGGAACACGTTAGCCGTATGTTGAACCGGCACCCTCCACATATCTCTGGTGTATATAACGTACTCACAACCTTCTGTAAAAGGGCTGTCACACTAGGACGTATAGCCTTAGCGTATGCCAACGTATGTAATTTCGACCAACACGTTGGCGTACGGCATCATACATTACATATACGTTGGGCATAGGTCGGGTACATTCGGGATACGGCGTTCTACGTCGTCTTACACTGGCTTGCGTCGAGGCTCCGAAACAATTTGTGTGCATGTTCAAAATGTTCAAAGTGTGTCGGCGTGTGGCTCATACATTCCTCATATACTATGTGTATGTTAGGGGTATGTCGGCATACGTTAGGAGCATGTTAGGGATACGTAGGGATACGTCGGCATATGTTACTCATACATTGGACCTGTCACCTCCAACCATCAAAATACGTCCCAATACGCCGAGTATACGTCGTCATATGCTTTGCATACTTTGATATATGGTAGGGATACGGTAGACATATGCCAGCCATACGCTGCGCGGACTCTTCATACGTTGATGGGACACCCCACGCTGCAAAAAGTTTGCCGTATGCCGACCTATTTTGATTTTTAAATAATTTCGACATGTTACGCACATGCCGCCACCATACGTCGTAGTGTGACAGGGCATTTACATATATATATATATATGTATATATATATATATATATATATATATATATATATATATATATATATATATATATATATGTAGTATATACGTTGGTATATATATATAGCAACGTATATATTACATATATGCCGATGTAAGTAGCGCGTGGTGCTGCCCCCTCCCGCCGGGTTGGGGAGCCGGGGGGGGGGGGTGGTGCTCGGCAATTCTATCAGCGGTGACCTGCGATATATATACTCAAGCTGTCGCTGCTGGCTTCTTCACTTTGTCATTCGCCATAACGCTATACGACTGTATACTTTAAACTGGCGACATTCTACATCGCCGGTGACTGGTGCTATGTACTGTGGCCCGTGCGGCTGTCTACACTGAGGCCCAGTTAATTAAAGTTACATGGTCCGATGGCAGTTGAATTTCTGCTTATTTTTTAGATAAATATATCAAATTGATCATTACAAGCTACTAATCATTAGCCCAGAGTGATTTTGATTAAAGATGATTAGTTTTGAAGTAATCTGAGCTGAAAGAACCAAAAATAATGTCGACAAGCTTGCCAAAAGTCCTGTGGCTATGACCCAGATGGTCATCTCGCAGTGACCACGTGATGTGAGATGACCTGGAACCTTACAGGACTGTAGGTAGGTATTTCTGTTTGGCTGGGGCACATTCTGGGAACGGATTAGTGCCATAGGCCCATGACACTAGGGTTTTTAACAAAATATAATGTGTGTGTGTTGTCTGCTTGTGTTTGTCTGTCTATGTATGTCTGTATGTATATATATGTGTGTGTGTCTGTCTGTGTGTATGTCTGTGTGTGTCTATCTGTGTGTTTCTGTGTATGTGTGGGTATGTATGTGTGTCTGTCTGTGTCTGTCTGTTTCTGTTTCTGTGTGTATGTATGCGTGTGTCTGTCTGTGTGTATGTATGTGTGCATGTATGTATGTGTGTGTGTGTCTGCCTCTGTCTGTGCGCATCTGTCTATGTGTCACTGGCTGTGTGTGTGTCTCTCTGCAAAGTCAGGTCGGGTGTATGTGTGTCTGTGTATGTCGGGTGTGTGCTGTCTGTGCATGTCTGTCTGTGTGTGTCTATATCTGTGTCTGTCTGTGTGTGCATGTGTGTATATATCTGTGTGTGTATGTATGTGTGTGCATGTATGTGTTTATGGGTGTGTCTGTCTGTCTGTGTGTGTATGTCTGTGTATGTCTGTATGTGTGTGTATGTATGGGTGTGCATGTATGTGTGTTTGTCTGCCTCTGTCTGTGTGCGGCTGTCTATGTGTCTCTGTCTGTGTGTGTCTCTCTCTCTGGAAAGTCAGTTCGGGTGTATGTGTGTCTGTGTATATCAGGTGTATGCATGTATGTGTGTTTCTGTGTCTGTGTGTGCTGTATATGCATGTCTGTCTGTGTGTGTCTATCTATGTGTGTCTGTCTGTGTGTGTCTGTGCGCAGCACTATCAGCCTAGATCGATATACGCTGACAGTGCTGCGGCGTTTGGAGCATTTATCTGTTTATTAGTGGTATACGCTGACAGTCCTACGGCATCAACACTACATATTAGTATAGATCTACACTCATGGTGCCGCGGGATTGAAAAATCCCGGAACTCCGCGATCCCTGAAAAAATAGGATAGGAAAATAGGGATTTCTTTGTCATAAAAATCGGGATAAAATAGGAATTTTGTAAAACAGCAAATGTACCAAAATAGTGCATAGAGGCCAGCCATCTCAAAAAGTAGGAAAACAGGAAACAAACAATTGAAGTTCAAATTTTAATTGATTCATAGTTTACTTCTATTTGATTCATAGTTTACTGCACTATTACCCAGCTTTGTAGGCAACCTCTGCTGAGTAGGTGCCCCCCTATTTTTCTTTTAAAATATACATTTTCTAACAAAAATGCTGCAAAAGTGACATTCTCAAACATAGTTTTTGAATAATCCAGAACAAATAGTGTACAGAGCAAAGACAAATTGTGGCTTTTCGAAAAAAAAAAAAGATGCAACAGGTCAAACGATATATTAAAAAAAATAGGGAGAAAATAAGACTTTTTGAATGAAAATAGGGCTAAATAGGGCGTCATCCATAAAATAGAGAAAAATAGGAAAAAGTAGGACACTTGACGTCCTGAGAGGGTATTTTCCGGTCGGCTGGTGGTGGCATAGTGACCACTGGCGAGTGTGTGTGTGTGGGGAGGGGGCGGTCACTAGTTCGTCAGTTCCAAGGTAGGGGGCGTCACATCACTACTCAAATCATCAGACAGTGACGACCAATGTCGGCTGCGGTGAAACTGTTCTAGCAAATGTTTTACAAGTTTTTGAACATTATAATTTCGAAGAAGCCAAACCAAATTCATGTTTAATATCTCTCCCTTAAATAAAGAATTTCATTGAAAGTCAATGGTACCGAATGAGTGCTCATTCGGGGTCATTGCAGGGCACTCGGGACGCGAGGCCCCTCCCCCCACCGGCCTGGCCGTCCTTCGACTGGGCGGGGTGGCTGTGCCGGTGTCGCCGTTTCCGCCGTCCGCCAGTTTCTGCGGTATGCATACACTCAAATGCATTGTCAATGGCCGTGAGCAATCTTCGTACAGAAAAAATGAAATATCTCTAAAACCACCTAGAAACAAATCGCTTGGTACACATATAGAAAAATCTTTACCAAAAAGATTATATTAAATTTATAAGGTTAGGGTTCTTGATTTCTATTAATTTTGAATAAAACTAATGTTTTGCACTGCGCGTACCGTCAAACTCAAGGCATTGTCAATGGTCGTGAGCAATCTTCATACAGAAAAAAACAGAAAAAGTGAAATATCTCTAAAACCACACCACCTAGAAACAAATCGCTTGGTACACATATAGAAAACATCCTTACCAAAAACATTATATTAAATTTATAAGGTTACTGACGATGCTGTTCGATTTTGATGCATGCGCAGAAACGATGTGTACCGCGGAAACTGGCGGACGGCGGAAACGGGGGGTGGGGTGGCGGGAGGCGGGAGGAACAAACACAACTATCCTCCTGCCAATCACTCACACTGGCACCTCCCTCCCCCCATCACTCGCTGCCACCAGCCTCACCTCTTGCCCCTCAGCCAATCACAGCCCACACAGAGCTGACCAACATTAGCTCGCCCCACTCCATGATCACTCCGCATCACCCATCCGGACTGACCTCTACTCTCATTTTTTATCCACACACCCACACTGCGATTTTAACATTACATAACTCATAACTTAATTTAATTATTTTAATTAACTAAACTTAACCTTAATTAATTATTCATAAATTTATTAATGCTCATTATGTAACTACTGCTGCCTGCTAGTTGCTCTCTCCTCACCTCAACTTCACCTTGCTCACCTGTCTCCCCTCACTCATCCCACTCTCCTCTACCTGTCACCCGAGCCACTTTTTGGTGCATGTGCACATCCTACAGACTCGGGTTGAATAAACGAATACGCTTGGGGTGGACAAAATGGTGGCTTAATCTAAAACTTTATTTTTTTTTTCAATAACCGACAGAAGTACTTCAAAATAATATTTAAAGTATTTTCTGATTGTAGAACTTGGAAATCTGGGTTATTAAAAAAAAAAGCATTAAAACAACACGTAGAAGTTGTACTGGTAGCTGTTATCCTACAGGTACCAGCACATATGTGATGTCATCACTCCTAGCAAACCCCACCCAAGAGATGGGTTACTGGGGTCGGATCGTTTTGCACACGGCACATGTATTTCTCGACTCCACTCGCGGTGTTCGATTTGAAATTCTAGCAACTCGGGTGACGCGAGTTGCCCGGGTCGTGTTAATCGATTACGGCCCTCATGACACTGTTCCTTGCAGCTCTCAGTTTGCCACAATCAACAAATGTAAAGCCGCCGGGAGCTGCCTGGAATCATCATCATCATCATCATCATCATCATGCAGTCGGTCGCGATGCGACAAAGACTGCTTTCATTACTTAACTGCCGCTCTCCATTTAGCTCTCTGCTGTGAGAGTTGCGTCCATGAGTCGGTCTTAATGTCTCTCAGCTTCAGGTTTCTCTTGATGGTATCCTTGAACCGGAGATGAGGGCGCCCTCTCTTTCTGTAACCAGAAGACAGTTGAGAATAGAGGATCTGCTTTGGTAGCCTGTCTGATGACATCCTCATGAGGTGTCCAGTCCACCGGAGATTCTTTTTGATCAGAAGATCTTCCATAGAGGGCAGCCCCATCCGTTCGAGTATTTCCTTATTTGTCACTTTGTCCTTCCAGGTTAGCCTCATGATTGAACACAGATGTCGCATCATGAAGACATGCAGCTTTTTCACCTGTCGTCTGTACACTGTCCAGGCCTCGGACATTTCATGAAAGCTGCCTGCAAAAGTGTTGAAGTGCTGCTGGCTTTTGCAAGTTACCAGCGGCACTCTCTCGGGGAGCAAATAGAGGTTTCACACCGGCAAGACCATGTCAAGACAGGCGCAAAACTATTTGTCCCTGCAGTGGCTGGTCGGGAGATGTTGGGAGTTCCATACATCAACCGCCCTTAATGCTGCCACAGTGACATGGTTTTCTGTTTAGGGTTTGCTCCCTTAGCCTTCGGTTCTGTCAAGAACCTGTACCACAAGGCAGTGGTTTACAACTCTGCAAGGCAGGGGTGTCAAACTCCCTGAGGTATTGCTATACCTACATACTAAATAAAGCCATGTTATCCCAACTCCTGCCTCCTCGTCCTGTGTGCCAATAGCTGCAATGTAAAGTGATGCACCTAGGATAGCCAGGCCAACCAGAAACACATTTAGAGGCAGGCAGTACGGCCGTATTCGATTAAACAACTCGGGTCATCCGAACCACTTCATGGCGCATGCACAGGGCCTACAAGAATCCCGACTTGCATAAACGAACACGCTCTGGGTGGACAAATGGCGGCTTAATCCAAAACTTTTTTATTTTTTTTGTAACCAATATAACTACAGCAAAATAGGATTTAAAGTATTTGATGATTGCATAATTTAGATATATATGTCTATTTTAATGTGGATTGTCCTTTACATAAAAAAAACCCCATAAAAAAGTATCTTTGCAATACATGACACCCACAGGTACCAGCACACATGCTCCTAGATAAAAGATTTTCCCTGTACTTGTAGTACACGGGTGAACGACAACGTATAGTAAATACGGGCGAAAATAGCTTTAGTATGGAACAGGAAGTACAATGCCTGCCTCCGGTATCAAATGGGTACTTATATCGGCACAGAGTTGGTGAAATGGGAGAGAATGCAAAAAGACAAGATGGCGACTATAGGACGCCGTCGATTTCACTTTTAAGTCTTATTAAACTAGATGTTTTGATATATTTTTCAACTCAAAGGTAGCGGGGAAATATGAAGACATATACAAAGAATAAATGTTGCTTCTTAGATTGTGAAATTAGGCTCTCATTTCATTAACCCGCTTTTTCGACCATTTTTATATAGGGCTGGTCTCCACCAGTGTACTGCGAGTACCGGGTGAATCCTTTATCTAACATGCTCCGAGCACCACCAGCCAAGACGTGGGGGCACTGGGGTCGGGTCGTTTTGCACACGGCCCGTGTATTTTGAGGCTCACCTCGCGGTGTTCTATTTGAAATCCTGACGACTCGGATCACCCGAGCGTCATCATCGAATACAGCCTACGTGATGAAAAGAATTATATTCACGGACGTGGCTATTCGTACATATATATGTACGTGTTCCCTGCATGTATAACAAGTCACGTGACTACCGCCGTACTAATAAGGGTTCTAGCTATTCATATGGTCCCGTACGAATAGCCAGGAATTATTCGTACAAGACCGTATGAATAACCAGAGCACTTGTTAGTACAACACTCCTTTATCATGTCGTATCCTTTGTTTGTTTGTATCGTGTCGTATGCCTATTTGTAATGTCCTGTTAAATCCAAAGTATGTGAAAAATATAAATATATAGCGTATTTATTCAGTGATGACACAGTACTCAGTAGGGGCTAGATAACAGATTCACCTGGTACTTGTAGTACACAGGTGAACGACAACCTAGCCTAAATACACGAGAAAATAACTTTAGTATGGAAAAGAAAGTAGAATGCATATCTCCAGTATCAAATGGGTACTTATATCAGTACAGAGTTGGTGAAATGGGAGAGAATGCAAAAAGACAAGATGGCGACCCTAGAACGCCGTCGATTTCACCTTTATTTCTATTAAACTATGTTTTATTTTATTTGTCAACTCAAAGGTAGCGGGGAAATGTGAAGACCTATATAATGAATAATTGTTGCTTCTTACATTGTGAAATTAGGCTCTCATTTCATTTCCCCGCTTTTTCTACAGCTTTTATATATAGGGTTGGTATTCACCCGTGTACTGCAAGTACGGGGTGAATCATTTATCTAAGTAGGGGCCTACTGATATCAAAGACCCTATAATAGTATTATAGGGTCTTTGCTGATATGTAGGCTATACAAATGCATCACTACTCATAATAATAATAATGCATTCCAATAATGCGATTCAGTTATGCACGTAATAAAACTAAACCTTTTCCTGACTTACATATATAGGTATTACGTCATGAGTGACACTTATCCATTTATTGACTTAGTCTTAGTCTTATACCTCACCCAGATACAAACGAATCCAGCATCAAAAGCTCTCTAAACATACCTTTGCTTAGTTTGTTCAGTTCATGCCACTGAACATGTGGGAGGAGAGTTGAGGTCTGTGATGTATGAATGACATCATAGGTGGGATTCCCTCATCACATGACCTAGAGGGGTTCCCCACACACAGGGAAGCCATGGCAACCACCAAGATGGCAGCCACAGAAAGCTCTCAATTCAACTTTAAAAGTCTATTAATCTACATGATTTAATCACTTATTCACACAAAAAGTAGCTGGTTATGATAAATAAACATTTGAACTTTATATTTATTATTTTAGATTGCAATTTCTAACATTTATTTCTCTATATGGTTGTCTAAAAGTGTCAGTGCTGCTGGACTATATAAAACACAACAGAAGCAAGCAATGTCAGCACTCTCTCTCCCCCCACATATGTAGTTGCATAAACTGAAAACAGGCAAACGAATGCTTGGAGAGCATTTGTCGGAGTACGGGTCGTCTCTCAGCGACATATAGCTGGTCCCTTTAACACTTTCACTTAAAAATAAAATGCAATGTTTGGAAAGTGCTAGAACAAATCGTCGTTGAACTCGACATTTCTGATCGGTGTTTTATTACCAAGAATCATAAATGTGGCGTGTCATCAACACATGCCAACTACATCTGCCCGAGAGTGAACAATATAATAATTTGAAAGTGATAGTGTTGAAAATGTGACTTGGTAGTTGTGAAGAATTGTGACAGAAAAATCCGCACCTAGCCACCAATCAACTGTGCAGCACACCGGGTTTCCGATACCGAGATGAGGCATCGTGCGTCCATCAGAAGCAGAATAGGCCGACCAGACAATGTACTCCGTTTAAAAGTAGCTATTGTATCGACTAAATATGAACGCACATCAGTGTAAACCTACTTACAAGAAATACACGAGAACTAAAGCGTCAACTTGACACTCGGAGACTGTTATCAATTGGCAACGTCGTTGTTCTTCACGTGACGACGTTGCCACGGCTCGGCGGAAGTGATGTCATTTTTGTGTCTCACAGAAAATTATCCGTAAAGGGGCTGTCACATTAGGTTTTTTTGCGGGAGCGTATGGCGGCGTAGGCGCGTTATGTCATATAGGTCGGCATACACCGTATACGCTACTCATACGCTACGCATACGCTACTCATACGCTACTCATACGCCGCCAGGTGACGGCTTATGTGAAGCGCATGAGGCATACGCCGCCATACGCTTTCATAAATCCGTCCGTCCAAATTTTTTTGTGCATGCTCAAAAATTCTCGACCTATGAGGGCGTATGGCCCATACGCTGCTCATACACTACTCATACGCCAGCATACGCTCCTCATACGCCGGCATACGCTCCTCGTGCGCTAGGGGTACACCGGCATAGGTTTTTCATATGCTAAACTTGCGTCACCGGCGTATCTCTAGCATATCTCTAGCGTATGTAGCGTACGCATAACCTAAGAGTTACGTATGGGAGCGTACTCCTAGCGTATGCACAGCGTATGCACAGCGTATTCAAAGCGTATTCCAAAGGTCTCGACATCGATCTTGACTCATACGCTACTCACACGCTCATCCGCTATGCATACGCTACGCATACGCTATGCATAGGCTCCGCATGCCAATCAAAGCTGTCAAAACATCTCACAGTACGCTCACATACGCTCCTGGTACGCTCCTCATACGTTCCTCGTACGCTCCTCATAGGTTCCACATACGCTCAAACCCACCCGAAAGGTCACCAAAGGTCATGATAGGCCAGCACCCGCAAGACTTACGTAGGTTTTCAATACGCTCCCGCCATACGCCGTAATGTGACACCCCCTTTAGTGATGATTAAGATTGAGATTGAGATTGATTTATTTCCACATGATCATTATATATACAAGCTGATATTTATGTATCATGTATCATTTATATAATGTTTCACATGAAAAGGGAGAAAGCAGAAGTACAATACTTATTGTAAAGATCAACCATCACTCTCTGGCATGTGTGTTGTTATGGTTTATTTAAGACAAGATGGCCTCCAACTACCAGAAGTAGTTCTGGTGGCTAACACCAGTTGCGTATCTGGACATCTTCCCCCTCATAGAACAATCTGACTCTACACATCCATTTAGTTCTGAACACAACGTAGAACTGAAAGATACAGATAATGTGACAGTTTACCGTCAAAAGTATATGTATATAGAGAGATATAACAAAGATGACATTTGTTATCTACAGATTTAACCTGTCTACCAGTCTAGTGATTCTTGAGGATCGCCTGATCTCCTTGGTGACTGGTGTTCTGACTACTTCCCCCCTAACCGGACTAGTTGCTTCTGGATCCTGATCCTGTGGACCTTCACCCACTGCCTCACTTGTGACCTCCTCTGAGCTTTCAGTAGGAGAATTGCTAGGAGCGGTCTGACTAGGCAGATCACTGTCCCTGACCCCCTTCAGTTCAAACCTTTCAGCTTAAAGCTGCATAGTCCGATGAAGCATCAAATTTTCAAAACCAAAATAATTAGCAGGGAATACTGTAGATACAAGATTCACCCCGTATAGATAAAAGATTCACCCGGTACTTTTGTAATACACGGGTGAAGGACAACGTAGTGTAAATACGAGCGAAAATAGCTCTAGTATGGAACCTGAACTAGAAACTGTGGCTCCAGTATCAAATGGCTACTTATATCGGCACAGATTTGGTGAAATGGGAGAGAATGCAAAAAGACAAGATGGCGGCTGCAGAACGCCGTCGATTTCACTTTTAAATCTGATTAAACTAGATATTATATTATATTTTTCAACTCAAAGGTAGGGAAGCACCCGGTAACCACCAAGATGATCAGGGACCCCTGGTTCGCCGACTACGTGACCTCCACCAACGGCAGAGTTCTCCTCAAGACACCATTAAAAGATCGCTGGGTCATAGAGTGTGACTCGTCCCTCCTCGCTGGAGGCACACACTCCGAAGTCGCCTTCTTCACCGAAGAGTACTCTCTAGAGTACTATCCATATATATATATATAT